>RJWM01001194.1:0-166086 GCA_004363535.1 Dasyprocta punctata
TGATTGAAAAGGAAAAGAAAAACAAATCAGACACTGTAACCCATAGATAATCCCGCCCCACACTTTTGTGCCAGTCCAATATAATACTCCTCAAAAACAACATACAAATATCTGATATACAAGTTTGTTTAAAGCCTCACTTTAGATAAGAGAAACAGGAAGACAGCCAAACAGGTTCCATAGTGAATATATCAACAGAAACAAACTGGAATAGAAAAAAAAAACAAAAACTAGTAACTAGGGTAAATTAAAAGCTACATAATAGAAAAAATGGGAGGTAAGAGAATCACAAGGAAAATAATACAGAGAAACAAAACAGATAAGAAATCAGTTAAGATAATAAGAAAATAACCCCTTCACGAGATTAATGATTATATCTGACAGGTAAAAACAAGAGTATCTTAAATTTTACTGCTACTTTATTCTTGTTATAATATTTTTCTCTAGGAAAATTTTTGTAGTTTTTGAACCCCAATTCCTATACCAACAAACAGCATAAGATTTTATAATTATGTACTAAACATAATAATAATATAGAGAATCAAGAATTTATGTTAGAAATGATTCAAAAAAGACTCCACTAATCTGTTTGGTTCTGAAAACCCTCTGGAAAGAAAAGGATGCTAAAAATTTCTGTGCCCTATATCATATGTTATAATATTTGGGGTAGAACAAATTTTTACCAAAATACTGTTGTGCAGAAATACCGCTGTAAAGAGGTTCCAGCTCCCTAAAACAGAATACGTCCACACATTTCAAATTCATTGTGTTTATGCTCATAATTATGTGTTTGTCCCACTTCTGTCCATGCTATTTTAGGAAATAAACTTCCACTCACCCAAAAAGGCCTACACCATGAGCCTGAAACTATTCATTGTAATCACCTCTTTTTATATAAATGAACTTCTATATCCTTTTTGTCTTACTTCTTTAGTGTCTCTTCAACTCACTTTTCTACTTGCCATAATAGTATTTATGTTTTCATTACTTTCAAACTGGACTACCACCAGAATCATCTAACATTCTTTGTACCTGTGGTCTCACTATACTCCATTCTTTTCAAACTCACAAGAGTTAATTTTCCTAATCTGTATATCTGATCAGGTCACTTCTGTGTTTATATCCCTTAATAGCTTCCTTCAATGCATACCCACCAAATCCTTCATGGTTTTACTTCAGTCTCATTCGCAAGTCTTTTTGTTACTACTTTACACTATCCATAATACTCTACTTAGATTCTCTTAAATTCTCCAAACTTGCTGGGCACATCTTTAATCGCAGCACTCAGGAAGCTGAGGTAGGAGGAGCGTAGTGAGTTCGAGGCTGGCTTGGGCTACATAGTGTGACCCTATCTCAAAAAACTAGGTTGCGGGAGTTTGGCTCAGTGGCTTCAGCATCTGCCTGGCAGGCACGAGGTTGTGAGTATGATCCCCGGTACCACAAAAAAAGAAGCCTCCAAACTTTATAGATTTTGACCTTCCAGCTTTGTACCTCCCCTCTTATTTTCTTTTTTGGGGGATAGGAAAGGTAGGGAGTGAACCCAGGGTACTCTATCACTGTGCTACATCCCTGTCCCTTTATATTTTTATTTTGGAGCAAGATCTCACTAAGTTGTCCAGGCTGCCTTCAAAATTTCAATTCTACTACTACAGCTTCCCAGGTAACTGGCATTATAGGCATGTACCACCACATCTGGCTAACTCTATTTACACAGGCTAAGCTTTTGTTTATTATTTAGAAATAAAATCAGTGATTACATCTTTCTTTTCTTATAGCCTAGGTTAAGTATTCTTCTTAAGCATAGTTTTGGTATAATACTTCTAATATTACATGACATGTAATATTTTATGTATGGCTATCACTTGCATAAGATGCTTATCTCCTGAAGAGGAGGAAATGGCATAATTTCCTCTTTCTATAGCATATCTAGTAAAAAGTTTCTTGAGTGCACAACTTTAGGTACACATTTTTAGGTCCAAAGAGTACATAAATATTCATTATCTAATATAAAACAGATTTGAACAACTAGCCTAATTATTTAACTTAAGTCTAACCATTATTAAAACTAATTGAAATCATATTAATTAACTGATATATTGCTTTTATCTCTTGGCACTTACTTCTTCCATGTCTTTCCACATTTCTTCACACTCTTTAATAAGTTCTTCTTCAGTATCTGTAACTTCCATATCTGTAGTATTATCTGGATCTAATTTTTGCTGATTCATGAGCTTTGTGATTTTTCTGTCTTAAAACAAAAACTAGGAGGAAAGGAGAGTTTGAAGGCAAGAATAGGGAAATGAGAAAAAAAGAAACAGTTATATCATGTACACACAAAAATTCTCTACAATGAATGTGATTATCATGCATATGTAAAATGTACTAATAAAATCTGAAAAAAAAACTAAAATAAAAGTGTTTATTCATTCAACAAGTATTTGCTGAACATTTATTACCTGTCAGATGCTCATCTAGATGATGAAGGTGTAGCCGTGACCAAAACAGACAAAACTCTTTTCTACTGACAGGAAGCACTAATATACTACTATCTGAGGGAAGAGTACAACTATTATGCAAACTACTATGGCTATTTCTTACAAAAACAAACCAAACAAACAAACAAAAAAAACCAGAACTACAATATGATTCAGCAGTCCATCACTAGATAGATATCCAAAGGAAAGGAAGTAAGTATGTTGAAGAGTTATCTTTACACCATTCCTCCCTCCCTCAAAAAATCCAAACACAGAAATCATGAAAAAGAACAGAAAGGAAACATTAAAACTTTTTACAAAAATTTTGGAATAAAACAGGCCTCAGTACAAACAACTAATAAAATTTCTACATACAAAATAGTTTTAACCATTGTATGTATAAAGATCTCATTAACGAAGTTAAAATATAAAATCTACAACTTAAAAAAGTATTTTAAATATATATGGCAAGCCTAATTACATTAATGAGCATATATTAATAATAAAAAAGTGACCATTAAAAAAATTAAAAATGATTACCTTAAAAGTCAAGATCAACTACTTTGGAAAGGAGTGAAAGAGGGAAAGATTACGATTGTATGGGCCAAAAGAAGAACTTCTGACATAATTATCAATTTTATTTCTTGATTTGCATGATGGTAAAGTATTTACTTTATAATACCTAAAGAACTTTATTTTATATGGGTTCATGTGTGTGTGTGTGTGTGTGTGTGTGTGTGTGTGTCTGTATTTTATTCTGTAGTAAAAAGGTAAAAACGACCGTATAGATGAGGACAAAGGACACAAATGGAGAGTTCAAAGAAAAAAATAACAAATTTTTTTGTGTGTGTGTGAGATAGAGCACTATGTAGTGCAGGCTGGCCTTGAACTTGCTTATGTAGCCCAGGCTGGCCTTGAAATCATGGCAATTCTCCAGCCTCTGCCTCCTAAATGCTGGGATTACAAGCATACACCACACCTGGCTTAAATATTTTTCAAAAATGCATTCTTAACCTCACATGTAATTTATAAAAACACATATTTTCCCATTTGCTGAACTGATTTTAAAAAATCGATTTAGAAAAACCATAGAATTCAACAAAACTTCTGACATGTAAACATGATGCCCATGTTCCTGAAACAGATATTAACACCTAATGAAAGTAAGTAACTGCTTGTCAGGAAAACTGTCCATAAGGTTTGTCTTCAGCAAAACTAAAAGCACTGTTTCTTTGACTTTCCTCATCTGACAATACTACCAGACCACAATCAAATATAATAAAGACAACGCTGGATGGCTAGGGTAATACTAAAAATGCATATTGAACAAGTAATATTTCTCATTCAGACTAATGAATGAAAAATTTAATAAGCAACAATACCGGCAAGCATGTGGAACAAACACATGTACCATAGGTAGACCAAACACTTACAGAATAATGAATAATAGCATCAAAATTTTGCAATTATTTTTGACTCAGAAATTATACTCCTATGAATCTCCAGATTAGATGCTTGTATGAGCACAGTCTTAGTTACTTTACTCAATGCTAAAACAAAATACCACAAACCCAAAGTTAAAGGAGGAAAGGTTAAAGGCTCCAAGACAAGATGGCATGGCAAAGGGGCAGCACAGAGGAGAAAGAGTTCATGGTGTAGCAGGCAGAAGGCAACAGAGCAGCAGACCTCCTTTTCCCTTTACCTATCCAGGTTACAAAGCTTTTGGGTGGTACCACCCGTACCAAGGGTGGGCCTTTCATTATCCACTCGCCGAACTATGCTAAACCAATTCAGATACCACACACTCTTAATCCCTGTATCACATACTCATTATCCAGATATCTCCCAAAAGTTTCACCTATGAGAGCACCAGGTTTTGGGGGAACATCTAGATACACGCCTTAACAAGCTCATATTACAATACCTACTACAGCATCATCTATTTTCAAAACAACACCTTTAAAGATATGAACCCAGTAGCCTGTCTAGGTTTAAATCCCAGCTTTGATATTTACAAGTTGTGGGGCCTAGAGCAAGTCACTTAAACTTTCTGTGCTTCAGTTTTCTTATCTGTAAAATGAAGGTTATAAATATTACATATTCATAAGGTTATTATGATAATCAAATGAGTTCACATAAATAAAACTCAGTTCTATAATTAGCATATAAAGAGCTATATCATTAACAATCCAAAGGTCAGTTAGAAGGCCATTTAAATAACATATAAAAATGCTTATGCTAATTCTTATCTGTTACATTTTCTATTTTTAATACCTGAACTCAGAAATTAAGTGCAAATTGATCTTTCCCTACTTTGTAGAATACTGATCACTAAAACACATTATCAGAACACAAAAGTAATGCAGAATTCTATATGTATGTATAGATATTCAAATTAGAGGACATGGCAATTCAACGCAGCATTAGAATACAACTAAATAAAACACTTACTTATGGGGTTGCTATTTTCACATTGAAAAGATACAAGAAGTCATTTGTCTGCAACTTGGAAGACAGCCCTCACCAAAACCAGAGAATGCCAGCATGCTAATCTCACGTCTAGTCTTCAGAACTATGATAAATAAATTTCTGTTGTGTATTTTAAAACACACTCACACAAATACAACTTTATCATTTTATCACATTTTGTGTCCCTAACTCTATCTTTCTAGAAAGGGAACAAGTCAGTTTTTTAAGGTTCCCCCGTTAGGATTACAATATCTAATCATTTATTGATGAACACTACTATATTTAGAGATAATACTATGCTATGCCAACTTAAAGAAACTCAAACTATTAATTGCAAGAAAACCAACAGATGTAAAATATATAAATATATAATGCATTCAGTTGAAATTCTGAGATGTATTCATTTACTCAAAATGTTCTCAATACATGTCACTGGTCAGACATTATCATTATAGATGTGTAGGTGAAAAAGTCTCTTTTCATGTAGTTGACATTCTCATGAAGGACCGACAGTATTAACAAATTAAAAATTAAATACATGATATGATCTCAGGTAGTTACAACTGCTGTAAAGTGGTAAATTATACAACACAGAATACACATACTTTCAGAATTCAAGATGGTTAGTGTTTGAGAAATGTATCTGGAAGAATAGATTACTGTACAATGCTTTAAAAATGTTAACCAGCTCCCCGCCATTATCATTTACCATCTTCAACCTCGTTATTGGCATGGACTCTGAAAGATGAGAAGCTGAAAAGGTAAAAGCCAGGTGCTATGGAGATGCTTTCAAGGCATAAAAATATAGGACAGGAGACAAGAATGGGCAAGTCAAATTTGAGATATAAAAGAAAGTCGTCAAATTAGAAGGCAGAGAAGAAAAGAGATTTGCTAGGGAGGATGAGTCATATAATAAAAGTTTTTGCCATTTCAAGAAACAACAAAAAAACTTTTAAAAAGGCCTACTATGGGCAGCTCCTTTCTTGTAAAGAAGTCTACCCTTGGTATCTACTTCAAAGCAAAAGTGACTTATAGGTTTGAAACATGCAACAATTAGGCTTTTGAAAGCACTGTTAAAATTGTTTTAATTTTTAAAAAAAGGAGGTCCGACTTAATGGATTTTTTAAAGGGTTAAGATGGTAAATTTCATGCAATTTTTATGTTGTAAAGAGCGATGGGTTAGATACAGGGAAAGGGGGCAGACACTGAAGTCCCTAAGGCTGCCAAAACAAGACAGCCTACCCCAGGGTGGAGAAGGGGTGACTGCTCCAGCCTTGGGTGGCTGCGGGTCACTGGAGGTGGCGGGTTCTCGCTCTCCTCCCCGCCCCCGGGCGCAGCGAACAGTAACAAGTATTCGCCATTTTCTCATTCTGTGAGAAAATAAAAGTGAGGGAGAAGACAAGTTTGGAGCATGGCGGAGAAGATAGCAAATTAATGAATTTTTTCCAACTCCCACTCCCAGTTTTGGCCCGGAACCCGCGGGGTTCTGTAGCTGACGTCGCGCGGCCGGCGGAGAAAACTGGACAGAAGGCCCCACTGTACTTCAGCAATCTAGTTCCTCGGAGATGAAGATCCCACCTTTGGGTTGACTCTCCAAATCCTGTAAACTATCAGGCCCGGAGACAAATTTGAATCATTAAGGCTTCTCCTCGACCCGTCTTTACCTACCGTCACAGAGGAACAAGCTCCACGCCCTCCAAATCCTGTCAGCGATGCGTATTTCAAGCTGGGACGAAGATTCGTGCGCGCGCTGTTTGCTGATTGGATCTGCTCATGCCCATCCCAGCCAACCCTGAAACTCGCTCGGGCGCTGACGCATCGCTGCGCCGCTGCTTTGGAATTGGCTGCTGAATTGTGCGTCGCATCTTTTTTGACGATTCAGACAACATGGCGACGGAAAGTGGTAGTGACTCGCGGCTAAAAGGAAGGCGCCGCCGGGACACAGAGGATCCTGAGAAATCGGAGTTTACCGAGAGAGAACTGGCAGTGGGAGTGACTCAAGAAAATGATGAGGAGAATGAAGAGCGCTGGGTTGGGCCTTTACCTGTGGAGGCAACACTGGCCAAGAAGAGGAAAGGTAGCTGCAGAGTTAGAACAATAGCAAATTGGAATGCTGCGCCTGCTAAATGGGAGGTTTGAGTTGCTGCGAGACCCCAAGAGGGGTGCTGTGTGATTATGGGGTATTGTGCTCAGAACAGGTTGTCATCTCTCTTCTGGCAGCTAGGTACTTGAGCGTCCACCTAGAATGGTGATGTGGGTTTGAGTGTCTTTTTGCTAGTATATAACAATGTTGGTCACTGATGCATTATAATTGATGCTAAAGCTAACGTGTTTGGTGCCCCTCATTTAATCCTCATAGCAGCTACATGAGGCTGAAATTTATAATTCCATTTAGCGAATACAGGGAAGTGGTTCTAGGTCTTTAGTTTCGAAATGGTGTTACGGGGGTACGGTAGGAAAGAAGTGCCTACTTAGAATTATAAAGAAACGGAATTTCAGCCCTGAGTGTTCTAATGAATTTTCAGACCTAGGGAAAGTTATTTAACCTTCTTGGGTCACATTTTTTTTCCTATCCAAAACTTGAGGTCTGTGGTTTTCAAACCGTATGCTTAAAATACTATGGACTGGAACATTTTGCCACTAATGTGAAATGATAAATTTTTATCAGAACGGGGAAAGGGATAGATTAAATTTTCTTGTTTTTCAGCATTTTCTATGAAATAATTTACTTAAACGTTTAAGACAAAATATATTTCTAACTCATGACTTAATCACTCTTCCCTACTTAAACCACTAAGTGATTTGATTTTTAAAACCCAGTCTTAACTCTAACATGGCATGTTAGGTCTTTGTGATGAATCTGTCTTTACCTATCCAGTAGATCTCCCATTACTTTCTTCTCCCAATCCTGTATTTTGTGCTTCAGCCATACTCAAGTACTTGAGAATGGGACATACAGTCTTTCTTCCTGGATTCTGGCCCTAGATATCATAGTGCCTACAGTACACCTGGAATAATTTCTCTCCCTTTGCTGGATTAAATTGTTTAACCTTTGGCATTTAGCTGTCACCTCTGGGAAATCTTGACTGGGTTTCAAGAGTTAGTTTGAATACTTTATGTATTCACATTTCAAAGAAACCATTTTTTTCAAACATTGTATACCGAGTTCCTTAAAATACATATTTTTTTCTTTTACTGGCTGGTTCTCCTTTTAAATGTTTCTATAGCAACCTCTTCTTTCATGACCCTTGCTACAGTTTGAATTGAATGTGTATTCATGTGGCTGATTGTTTCTTTCCACTGCTAAGACTAAATATTAGGAGCAAGGATTGTGCCTGTTTTGCTCCAATGCTTGGTGCCATGCTTTGCATAAAGCAGGTGCTCCATAAATATATTAATGAATATTAATGAGTTAATATTATAGCACATTTTTAATTATTTTATTGTATTTTTAATATATTACATGTTCTCTTTTAATGAAAGAAATGGGAGTAAATGAAAAAAATCCAAAAACTATTGATGACCTACTTTTATTTATTTATTTTCTTGTGGGTACTAGAAATTGAACTCAGAACCTTGCACTTGCCAGGCAGGCACAGAGCCACTGAGCTATATCCCCAGCCCCCAAAAACTATTGAAATGCTGATAATGATTTTAAGAAATAATTGTCTTATAAAGAGTATAATTGAGACAGAATGAAATTATCAGATATAAAAAATCTTTACCCTTAATCAGATGCTTATTTTTTAAGCCCATGTATTCAGTTTGAAGAAAAAATTGAAATTAAAAAACATGTAAGAAATGTTTAAATAAAATCATTGAGAATTTTTTCTAAAAGGTCAGGTGTTTAATAATGTTAGCTTTCTAAAAATGGAACCATCTCCTTTAATGTATTCTTTGGAAATTAGACTTTTGTATATGTATTTTCACATGAAGAAAATACAGGGTTTTTTTAATGCATTAAAAACCTTACCGTAAACAGTCCAAGGTTAGTATGGAGGCATCAGAGTTTCCCAGGCTCTTTGTAGCTTTGTGCTCCTAGGGCATGGTCCTCATCTTCATTGTCTTGACTTATTAATGGAATTATAGCAGTTGTATTCCAGTTCAAAGTTACAGAACTGAAGAAAGGAAAAGGGGCACAGTTTTCAAAGAAACTTTCTATCACAAAACACACTTTACCCATATTGCGTTATTATACTTATCACTGAAGGGGAAGATGAGAAAGGACATCTTTAACTGGCTGTCAATATGCCCACATAAAATTGGAGAATCTGTTACTAATAAGGTAAAATTAGTTTGCTAAATATACCAAGTCTGAGTGTCATATGCAACAGTCATGAAAAATTCACAATAACTCATATATAATTTAGCAACTTTATACAGGCATGTCTGTCCATTATTGGATTATTTGGTACATATATGAGCTCATATAATAAATCACAATTTCCTGAAATTATTGTTTATAGCTCTTGAGGGTGTTTTGTGCCTGGAAGATAATTTCAGAAGCACTCAAATGTTCTCTAGGCTTTTCTCAGCTCTAAAAATCTAAACATTGTATTGTCTTTACGTGTTTCACCTCAGCATCAGTGACCTAAAAGAGTAAAAGAGAATCAGTGCGTTAAAAATGAACTGAGACTTCTTGGCCATAGGCCTCTTTTTTTTTATTTTTTTTTATTTATTTATTTTTTTTTGCGGCACCAGGGATTGAACTCACAACCTCGCGCCTGCCAGGGCAGGCGCTTAAGGCACTGAGCCAAACTCCCGGCCCTGGTTTTTTGAGGCAGGGTCGCACTGTGTAGCTCAGGCCGGTCTTGCGCTCGCGTTGTAGCCCAAGCCGGCCTGGAACCCACAACGCTCCGCCTACCTCAGCCTCCCGAGTGCTGGGATTAAAGGCGTGCGCCACCACGCCCAGCTCATAGGCCTCTTTTTAAATTAGTGGTAGTGACTGGGATCTATATGGTTAGGAAGGTGCTTATATTTTTATGAAGATTTTTACAGTGTTTGTTTTTTTAAAAAATGGAACCTTCATATTAAGCTAGAATCATTCAGTTAATTGGCACAGTTGGGACAGTTAAGCATCTGAATAATCCCTGGGAACCTGTCATGACTGACTAATAATGATGCTATTCAGTATTGTAAAATAAAGTTAAAACTGACATAATAGACACTGAATTTTTTTCCCTTACCTGTGAATGTAGAGAAATAAAGGTCTAGAAAATATAAAGTAGAATTAGAAAATTCTAAGGGAAGTACAAAATAATATTCACTTTGTTCATTCCTTTAAAATATTTTTTATTTTTCCCCCACAGTTCTAGAATTTGAAAGAGTATATCTTGATAACCTCCCTAGTGCATCCATGTATGAGCGCAGTTATATGCATAGAGATGTTATCACGCATGTGGTATGTACCAAGTAAGTCTTATCAGTACTTTTTTATCAGGAATTGTTTTTAAAAACTTCAATGTCAAGGTAGATTTATAGAAGTAATTTTAGCAATATATAAATATATTTGTGTTTTTATTCCATAAGTTATAATAGTTCATTAAAGGCCAAAGTGTTCTTTCCTATGTGATTTAAAGAGTGTGTTCACTAAGACAGAAACCCAGAGTATGTGTACATACTTTTTCTTAAAAAGTATAAATAGAGGGATGAAACAGGTAGTGTCTGAGCATCCCTGAGGAGAAAGAATATTACTAAAGAAGGGAATGATTAATAGCTGAACTCTTTGGCACTAAGAAAATATTAGGAAGGAAGGCATCCTAGAACTATCCAAAGACCTTCAAAATAGACCAGTGGGGAATTGGGAGTAGTGATACTCTTCTGTGGATCTATCCACAGTGTGTCCAGATACTGTGCTAAGATTTTTGCATAAATTGTCTCAAGAACAGCCTTATGGGGCAGTATATGATCTTCATTTTTATTTATTTTTTTTTATTTATTTATTTTTTTTTTGCGGCACCGGGGATTGAACTCACAACCTCGCACCTGCCAGACAGGCACTTAAGCCACTGAGCCAAACTCCCGGCCCTGGTTTTTTTGAGGCAGGGTCGCACTATGTAGCTCAGGCCAGTCTTGCGCTCGCGTTGTAGCCCAAGCTGGCCTCGAACTCACAACGCTCCTCCTACCTCAGCCTCCCGAGTGCTGGGATTAAAGGCGTGCACCACCACGCCCGGCTGATCTTCATTTTTGTTGATGAGAAAACAGATTTAGAGAGGTAATGGCAGAGGAGGCCAAAAAAAAAAAAAAAAAGTAAGGGCTAAATCTCAGAGGAATTACTAAGGGCTATTATTCTCAGGGCTAATCAGAGGAATTATTAAGGGTAAATACAAGGAATTTTATGGATCTTGAACCTGTGAGCAAGATTTTTTTTTCTTTTTTTAAAGCCACTCTGGCTGTGCTGAGGTGAATGAATTCAAAGAGGACAAGAATAGGTACAGGAAAATAAATAGCAAGGAGGCTAGTACAGACATCTGGATGAGATATGATGGTGGCTTGTATGATATCAGCAGTGAATATGGAAAGTAGAAACTTTGTTTTTGGGTGTTTTTTTTTTTTGTTTCTTTTGCATCACTCTTTTCTTAATCACTTATGGATTGCTTTGTTTTTTGGATCAGTCTATTAATCTTTTAAAACAAGTTTCACTTTAGATATGGATATGCATATATTCATTTCATGCATAGGACAATTCAAATTAAATATAAACGTTTTTATCAATACAAACTTGTCAGTGTATAAAGCAGCTAATGGATACTAGCACTGCTATTACTCTCAGGTTTGTTCTATTTTTAAACTCAAGGCTGTGGAGTGTAACGAAAAGATGATGGGTTTTGTGCTAAGATAGATATGAAAGCCACTCACTAGCTGTGAACCTAGAACAAGCAAACTTAATATTTTAAAACTTTTATGATTTGTAAAATATTGATGAAACATCCATGTAATATCATTGTTATAAAGATTAATCGGGGTTATATGTACAAAGTACTTGACATAGACTTGGTTTCAGTAAATAGTTTGTTTATCTCTTATAGGAGAAACTGTTCTGAATCTTTCTGACTCTTAAATAACAAATGTTTTGAATAGAATAAAAAACAAATTTATAGCTGAGTGTGGTGGCGCCCACCTTTAATCCCAGCTCTCAGGAGGCTGAGGTAGGCGAAGCTTTGTGAGTTCGAGGCCGGCTTGGGCTACAACGTGAGCAAGGCCGGCCTGAGCTACACAGTGCGACCCTGCCTCAAAAAAACCAGGGCTGGGAGTTTGGCTCAGTGGCTTAAGCGCCTATTTGGCAGGCGTGAGGCTGTGAGTTCGATCCCCTGTGCTGCAAAAAAAAAAAATAAGAATATATAAAGAACTCAAAAAAATAGACTCTCCTAGAGTGAAAAGCCCGATCAAAAATGGGCAATCGAAATGAATAGAAACGTCTTTTAAAAAGTACAAAAGACAGATAAATGCATAAAGAAATGCTTAACATTACTGGCTATTAGAGAAATGCAAATTAAAACAATAGTGAGATCTCATCTTATTCCAGAAAATATGGGCATGATTAAGAAATCAAATAAATGCTAATGAGTTTATTAGCTTCTTAAAAATAGTACATTTTCTTGTGAAAAGACTACCTACAGAATAATTTTAGCAATAGGAAATCCTAAAGTCTAATGATTCCTAGAGAGATTTTTTAATTTTATTTTTTATTTTTTATTTTTTGGTACTGGAGATTGAACTCAAGACCTCACACTTGCCAGGCAGGGGCTTGTGCCACCAAGCTAAATCCCTGGCCCTTATTTATTTTATTATTTGTGTATGTATGTAGTGGTGGCATTGCACCCAGGGTTTTCATGCTGAGCTACATCCCTAGTATTTTTTATTATTTTTAATACAAGAATCTCACTAAGTTGCCTGGGCTGGGCTCCATCTTGCAAATCCTCCTGTCCCAGAGTGCTGGGGTTACATGCTCATACCACCATGCCTAGCTTTATTTTTAATGTCAAATCCTAATTTTGTTCTAATGTAGCTTCTGGGATTAAACTTAGTTGAAATGTCCTATCTGTACATATACAGTGGTCACACGTGGTAAATATGTACACTTGTACAGCATATATACATATATTTATTTATATTGAAATAACCAGCTAGGTGTGGTGGCACCTGCCTTTAATCCCAGCACTCAGGAGGCTGAGGCAGGAGGATCATTGTGAGTTCGAGACCAGCCTGGGCTACAAAGTGAGTTCAAGGCCGACCTGAACTGCATAGTGAGACCCTGTCTCAAAAAATAGGGCCAAAGATTTAGCTTAGTGGTGTAAGCACCTGCCTGGCAGATGTGAGGTTGTGAGTTCAATCCCCAGTACCAAAAAAAAAAAAAAAAGAAAGAAAGAAAGAAAAAGAAATAATCAAAGGTTGTGAATGAGTGATTCATAGATCTGTTTTAGAAATTAACTTTTAAAATCTTGCATATGTAGGACAGACTTTATTATTACTGCCAGTCATGATGGACACGTTAAGTTCTGGAAAAAGATAGAAGAAGGAATTGAATTTGTCAAACATTTTCGTAGTCACCTGGGTAAGAATTGCATCTTTTTGTTTTTTATAGATCTTTTAAACTGCACCAATTAGTTTCTTTTTAAAATATTGTCATTTTTTTCTTTGAGTTATATACTTTTATTGGTATTTACTCAAATATTTTTAATTTTATTTATTCAAATAGGGGTTATTGAGAGCATTGCTGTTAGTTCTGAGGGAGCATTGTTCTGTTCTGTGGGTGATGATAAAGCAATGAAGGTGTTTGATGTCGTGAACTTTGACATGATCAATATGCTGAAGCTTGGGTGAGTCTTTAAATATATTTTTTAACTTAGTAAAATAATTTTTAGACCTAACTTCACTATTGCATAAGTCATTTCTTAACAGTATATTGTCACACATTTTTTAAAAGTGCTTGCAAAAAATTAACTGAATCCTTGTGATGTTGTTCAGAAACTTCTGCTCTAACAGAATCTAATCAGAAATTTCCAAACAGCATCATAGCAAGCATTCATTATATCTAACTAATGCTGCTTACTATATTAATAAGGACCCATCATATCTAATTACTTGCACTTAGAATCAACTTCCTTCCCGTACTGCACTTATTTTAATAATACGGAATTGTGTTTCTACAAGATTTAGGCATATTTTTGGAATTTGTGGGTGTATTTTAAACAGAGTATATTGATACCCAAACTGTGGTTAGATAGTACAGTAATAAGGCTTATACTTTATTATAAGCATGTCTTTTTTAAGTTAACACACTAACTTAATACTTCTCTAAATGAAGTGCCACAGAAAGTCATAGCACTGTCAGAAAGTTTTCAGCTTGCTTTATTCTGCCTCAATAGTATAACAAAATTCCAGACTCTAACTTCACAGAAATTTTTTTCTCACAGTTCTGGAGGCTGGAAAAATCTAAGATCAGGATGTTCATCGTGGTTTTCTGACAATTCTCTTCTGGTTTCTGTGTCCTCTTGTGATTCAGGGAAGGAGGAATGGGAGAGGGGCAGTGTGTGTGTGTGTGTGTGTGTGTGTGTGTGTGTGTGTGTGTTTGCAGTGGGGGGTGCTGGGGTTTGAACCCAGGGCCTTTGCCTTCTTATAAAGACATAGGCCTAGCAGATTAGAGTTTCACCTTTAGGACTTCATTTAACTTCATTTATGTCCCAAAAATTCTTCTCCAAAAAGTACTTCTTTGGCCTGTATGATGTCCATAATTCAAAAAATTCCAAATTTTGGAGTTTCATTCAAAATCAGTTTTATTTTATGAGCCACTAAAGGAAACTGGTCTAATTTATGAGCATTTTTTTTTATCACAAATACAGTTACCTACCTTTATCATCTTTCTTACTCTCCAGCTTGTTTTCCTCAGACATTGCATATTTTTAAATATCAAATCCATTCAAAAATATTGAACTTTTACCTTTGAGAATATTCAAAATACAGTGGTACCTTGGTTATTGAACTTAATTCTTGCCATGATTCTGGTCACAAACCAATTTGGATGAGAACCCAATCAAATTTCTCCATAAGGTCTACATTGAACCTAATTTGATTTGGTTGTCATCTAATTCAGTTTACCCCCAGATTGGTGCAAACAGCTACATTTGTGAACCAAGGTACCACTGTATATATTTTAGGCATTGATAGAAATTCTAAATGAGGAGTTCCAAACTGCTGTTGAGCATTAGTACCATGGTTGGTATAATAGTGGAACTTCTCAGAGTGACTACTTGGTAGGAGTTAGTACTCATTTGAATGTGGAAGTTTAGTATAAGAATAATCTGTCCTAGTTCTTTATTCATCAGGCAGCTTACAGTTTTATTTCAAGATTGGTTGATAATAAAGTGATAGAAAATGTTTTTCTTTTGAGCAAAGTCATATCTAAAATATTTTTAATTGTTTTAAGAAAGGATTAATAAAGGGACACTATTTTATGCTAACCTGTTTAAAAGTTAGTTATATGTAGACTACAGACACCCAAAAGACAGTACCCTAGAATATCTTAATGCTCAGATTTGACTAGGTTTCTACCTTACCTACCCAAGAGAAATAAATGGACTGATATATCAAGTTCTCCTATTTGGTAGATCCTCAGAAGTTATTGTTGTATTGACGGTGTCAAAATTTAGTAACTATTGATAGTCTTCCTCCCCATTCTGTATCTCTTCCTTTTGCGCACAAAATCCAAAACTGTCTCCATCACTTACCAGGACATTGATTTAGTAATGGTCTAGGAAGAGATGCCTGCTTTCTGTATTGGCCATTTTTCCCCCCACTCCTGAATTCACTGTTTCAGCTATTTTCCAGGACAATGTGAGTGGATTTATTGCCCAGGAGATGCCATATCTTCAGTCGCTGCTTCTGAGAAGAGTACAGGAAAAATTTTCATTTATGACGGTCGAGGAGATAACCAACCCCTTCATGTATTTGACAAACTCCATACATCACCTCTTACTCAGATACGGCTGAACCCAGTTTACAAAACAGTGGTGTCTTCTGACAAATCTGGAATGATTGAGTACTGGACTGGGCCTCCTCATGAATATAAATTCCCAAAAAATGTAAACTGGGAATATAAAACTGATACAGATTTATATGAATTTGCCAAGTGTAAAGCTTATCCAACTAGCATATGCTTTTCACCCGATGGGAAGAAAATAGCTACTATTGGTTCTGATAGAAAAGTTAGAATTTTCAGGTTTTTAACTGGAAAACTCATGAGAGTCTTTGATGAATCATTAAGTGTAAGTGCAATTTAAATTTAACTAGACTTTTCTAAAAATGTTTATTTTGTGCTATTTCTTAAAATTTTTTTTTCATATTTAAAGATACTATTCAACTGACTTATATCTTATATTGTTACTCTTCCAAACTCTCTTGCTGAGGTTTATTATGTGGTATTGTCCAAGCCAGTTAATGCTCTATTTAGGGATAGGTGGGATGAGACTGGGGATGTTTTGTTCTGTTCTTTTCTACTTTTTTCTGCAAGTTCCTCCTCTTTTAAGATCCTCAAAATTCATTTTAGACTCCCTTCTTACTTTGCTCACTTTTGTTCATGTGACAACTTGTAGCTCTTTTCAGATTCCTTAAGAAAAGAAATATTCAGAAGCTACATGTGGTGTCAAATGCCTGTAATCCCAGCACTCAGAAGGCTGAGGCAGGAAAATCTTAATAAGGCTATACTATATAAGGTGACTCTGTCTCAAAATATCACATTAAAAAAAAATTCAGAACCTATTCCAAGTGGTACATTTCACTCTATTTCTTTTCTTTTTTTTTTTTTTTTTGCGGCACCGGGGATTGAACTCACAGCCTCGCTCCTGCCAGACAGGCGCTTAAGCCGCTGAGCCAAACTGCCGGCCCTGGTTTTTTTGAGGCAGGGTCGCACTATGTAGCTCAGGCCAGCCTTACACTCACGTTGTGGCCCAAGCCGGCCTCGAACTCACAACGCTACGCCTACCTCAGCCTCCCAAGTGCTGGGATTCACTCTATTTCTTGTTATCAACATTTACTAAAGTGATAGGACTAGGTGACAAGAGAAGATTAAAAATAAAGCTATGACAAAAGTTGACAGTTTGGCAAAAAAGGAAAATGATCGATTCACCTAGTTACTTAAAATGCTAGTGACTAGTAAATAAGCAGAATCTCATATTTCCATGTTGGAGAAAAGGACAACATTTAACCATATGTCAAGTCTTAGTTTGACAAAAAAATTGATGCGATATTGTAAAGTTTTATCTTTCAGTATTTATTACCTGAAATATGCAGGGTCACTGCATATAACGATGCCTTTGTGTGTCACAGAGACCCTGCATAAAGGCTAAAATACTGTAAAAGATTCTGATCACATGTTTATTTTGTTGGATAAATATTTATGAAATACTTACATATGGACAGATAGCTACCTGCAGATTTTATATCGTGAAAACCAAATTTTTTTTTGCAGCAGAAATGATTATGAGTCCCTCAGTAAAAAGTAGTTCAGCATTCTAGCGAATTCTTGGCACACAAACGAGCAATAAAATTTAGTATGTAGTTGAGCTTTGTCTTCAATACTAGAGACAAGAAAGCCTAATGAGGCTTTTAAGCATGTCTATAAAACCTTGGACTCATGCATTATACTCTAGCATACACACTTCCTTTTCATTTTTGGAGTTTTGTATTTTTTTTCTAATATCTACTCTAAAAGAGATTAAAGAGTTAATACAAGTGTGAAAACAAAGAAGGAAATCCTATGTAACTGGTTTATTTTTTATGCAATGAAGAGTTACTTTTGAGTTCAATTTGATGTCCTGAATGTCTAAAAATCTGAGTGTAAATATCGTAAAACGTTTTAGAGTACAAATACAGAGTAATTGAGATGTGACTCACATTTTGAAAATTTGTCTTAACTATCAAAAGAAAAGTAAATCAGGTATCCAGCCTATAGAGGACAGTCATACTCACTTTTTTCCTAAATCACATTTACCTAATAGTAATCTAATGTAAATACTGTATGTGAAAGTAACTTGAAACATTTTGTGAAATGTCATGAATGTTATAAATAAGAGTTTATCCTTGTACAAGGCTCTTATATTCTGTAGCTCACAGTTCAATAGAAATAAGCACAGCCACATGTGGCCTTTGACTACTTGATATGTCTACACTGAATAGAGGTGCACTGAAATAAAATACAAAATGTTTTCTCAATTCTTTTAAATTGTTAATGTAGAAATACTAATAGTGTTAAAGTGAATATTTTATTAAACAGATGAAAATTAGCTACTAGAAATTTAGCTACTAAAAAATGTAAAATTACTTGTGTGCCTTGGCATTGTATTTCATTGGAAAGAGCTAGTTTGAGATTTAAAAGCCAACAGAGGTATCATTTCTGTAGAAGAAACGCTACATTAACCAACTATATATGTTCATGTTTAATTACAAAAAGCAGTTACCATTTAGTGCAAACTACTTTTTTTGGTGTAAAATCTCAAACCCAGGGCCTCACACATCCTAAGCACTGGCTCTGTCACTAAGCAACATCCCTAGATCTAAAATACTACTTTTTATGACTGAATTTGTAAGTGTCTTTTTAATATATTTACAGGATTTAGACTATCTCAACATATGTAAATATACAAACTGTTAATGGCTCTTAATGTGTATTCTGCTTCTGATGATTTGATTCTCATTGCCTCTATTATATGTGTTTAGCATTTTTGTTAATAAATGGTTTATTTCCTAGATGTTTACTGAACTGCAGCAGATGAGGCAGCAGCTACCAGATATGGAATTCGGCCGACGAATGGCTGTAGAACGTGAGTTGGAGAAGGTGGATGCTGTAAGATTAATTAATATAGTTTTTGATGAAACTGGATACTTCGTGCTATATGGAACAATGCTGGGCATTAAAGTTATAAATGTAGAGACAAACCGGTAAGTTGAATTTGAGGTGTATTTTATTAAAAATGCAATTATACAGCATACTTCCTCCATCAGGGAAACCATGAGTTTTGTTTGTTCCATGACAAGTGGAAGGATCCCAGATGTCTAAATGAAACCAGATGTTTTGACTGGATTTTTCTGTAGTCTCTCAGTTGTTTATAATCTGTAAAAATTTCTATTTCTGTCTATAAAAGAAATTGAAAGAAGATATGCATAGTTCCATTTTTTAAACAAGTTTCAGTGTGTTTTTTTGTTTACTGATTTAAATTAGCCTATTCCATGTTAAATATTGCCAAATATTCTAACCATAAAGTTCAGCATTACATCCACCAGACATAAAATGAGAAGTTAAAATACATGAAACCATAATGTGCCTTTTCTCAAAACAGTACATTTTGATCTTGGTACAAAATATAATCAGACACTATCACTGAATGTAGGGAACTTACAGAGTATTTTAAGGGAAAAAAGTCTTGTGCTGCACAATGCCACATATAAACATATTTATAATTCTTGGCAGTCTAAATTCTTGCACAACTTGCAAAAAAGATTAAAATAGTAGGATTAGTTGAAAGTGTATAGTTATCCCTCGATGTCCATGGGGACATCGAGGGATAACTCCAAGAACGCTCAGGTTACTCATGCAAAATAGTGTAATATTTCATATAACCTGTCTATATCTTCTCATAGGTATACTTTAACTACTTCCAGATTACTTATAGTACCTAATACAAAGTAAATAGTTTTTTTTACTGTATTATTAAGGGAATATGGAAAAAGTATATGTGTTCAGTACAGAACATTTGTTGCAGTTGGTAAGCCTACATTGGCATATCATCACCCAGAGTTCACAGTTTGCATTGAATTCACTTTTTTTAAAATTAGTAAATGCTTCCAATACATAAAAAACAATTTGTAATGGGGAATTGGTAGATATATATACTGCATCTTGACCCTTTCCTTTTCCTCCTCCTTGTGTCCCCTAATCCTCAAAATCCTCTTTCCATCCCCACAAAGTCTAGTATCTGTTTCATGTCCTTTTATTTTGCTTTTTAGATTATTTGTGCTTTAGATTCTCATATTAGAGAAACCATGCAATACTTAACCACATTAAGGTTTAAGATTCTGTGTGTTTGGACAAAAGTGTAATGACATGTATCCATTATTATAGTGTCAAACAGAGTAGTTTCAGTGCCCTAAAAATCCTCTGTGCTTGAGCTGTTTATCTGTCAGTATACTTTAAACCCTGGCAAATACTAGTCTTTTTTATTCTCTCCAGTTTTGCCTGTCCCAGAATGTCATAGGTGGAATCATATAGTATGAATCCTTTTCAAGCCACCTCTTTTTTTTTTTTTTTTTTTTGTGGCAACAGGAATCAAACTCACAGCCTCGCACTTACCAGGCAGGTGCTTAAGCTGCTGAGCCAAACTCCTGGCCCTAGTATTTCGAGGCAGGGTCACACTATGTAGTTCAGGCCAGCCTTGTGCTCACGTTGTAGCCCAACCTGGCCTCGAACTCACAACGCTCCTCCTACCTCAGCCTCCTGCATGCTAGGATTAAAGGTGTGCGCCACCACGCCCAGCTCAAGTCCACCTTTTTCTATTAGTAATATACATTTGAAGTTTTTCCATTGCTTTCTGTATTTCGACAGTTCATTTTCTTTTTAGCACTGAATAATATTCCATTGTGTGTGCCACAGTTGATCCATCCATCTACTGAAGGACATCTTGCTTACTTCTGAATTTTTGCATTTATAAGTAAAGCTACTGCAAACATATCCACGTACAGGTTTTATTGTGTGTGGGGGGACATTTAAATTCTCAGCTTCTCCCCAAAATCACTACTAGGTATCACCCAGCCTGCTGCCCACTGTCGATGAACTGCATGGTGGGGTTAAGGGCTGTGTCCATCCTCAAAGTCCTGGGTGATAGTGCCCATTTTTCCTCAGGACTCTGGGTCAGGCCCAAGGGTAAACTGAGTTCCTGTTCACACCAAGACCAAGATGACCAAGATGATGAATATTCCTCTTCCAAATCGTCCACTAAGAGTCAAGATCAGGCCTCGGTATATTTGTGCACAGTGCTCAGACCTAACCTTGGTGTGGAGATTGGCCAGAAACTAAGAATTTCTCCCCGCTTAGACCTGTTTCCCCAACTCTTTGCATTAAACTAGCCCAAAAGGCATAGGAGAGAACTCAGATGTCCAGTTTAAACACCAAAGATTTCTCCTCTTAATCTCTTAAGTTCCCAGAAAAACTGTCTTCCTGAAGTGTGGATGGGAAAGCGGTTCTGTCTGGATAACTCTGCTTAGCATTCTCTGCTCTTTGAGCTTTCCTTTGCATATGACTTCTATTGTTGTTAAGTCTTAGTGATTATGTAGGAGTTACTACAAACTCATGGGTCTGCAGCCTTCTGAGCAGTAAGTTTGAATATGGATGCAGAATAATGAAACAACTACTATTAATGCCTTTCACACTAAAAATAAATTACTCTTTTGGGGCTAGAAAGAAAAGGTTTTCAGCTCCTTTGGATAATACCAAGGAGCTGAATTTCTGGATCATATAGTAATAGTATGTTTAGTTGCATAAGAAGCCAATAAATTTTATCTTCTAGAATGAGATATACCCTTTTACATTACCACCAGCAGTGAGTGAGAGTTCCTTTTGCTCCATATGCTCACCAACATTTGGTATTGTTCTCAGTTTGAGCAACTGTAAGTGTGGCAGTATTTTTAGTTCTTGTCTCCTGATCACATGATGTAGAACATCTTTTCGTAAGTTCATGAGTTCCTTGTATGTTAGGTAAAAGGTCTTTTTACCAGTTGTCTTTTGCTAATATTTTATCCCAGCCTGTATCTTTCCATTGTCTTGATTGTATTTTTACCTGGAAATTGTAGTTGCCAACCAATTTGAAATACATTTTTGAGGGTAGAGGAACACTAGTTTCTGTAGATAATGAACAGCAGATTCTTAACTTTTACCTGTAAAGCTGCCATGATTAGAGCTAATTCTGGTAATTTTATTGTATAAAACAAAGTTATATTTTCCAGGTGCGTGCGGATCTTAGGCAAGCAAGAAAATATTAGAGTAATGCAACTGGCTCTGTTTCAAGGAATAGCCAAAAAGCATCGTGCTGCAACTACTATTGAGATGAAAGCTTCTGAAAATCCTGTTCTTCAGAATATTCAAGCTGACCCAACAATAGTCTGCACATCTTTCAAAAAGAATAGATTTTATATGGTATGTGGAAATACTTAGGAAATGTCCTTAATGTTTTTTTCCAGCTAGATTGTAAACTTTATTTTCTTGGTTTGTGCCTTCAACTGAAGAGAATATTGGTAGTCATAAACTTTCTAAACAATCTATAACATTAATATTCTAGAATTTTTAAGTGGAAGTTGATAGGTATTTTTGTACTGTTTCCTATCATGTCTTGAAATATTTGCAACCTGGGTTCCACAGCTGTTCATCTGAAGATGATGGGAAGTTAGTAGTTACGGTCCTAATTGTATCCAAAAGTTTTCACTGTGAGGTTTTTAAATATTTTTTTAGTGTTTTTGCTTTGAACATAATTTATGTCTTAACTTGCATACCTTCTCTTAATATATTTCCTTTTCTACCTTTTGACTTTGCTGAGGTGTATTTTCTGGAGAGCTGGCGTATAGTTCATTGGTAGAACATTTGCCTAGTACCCATAAGGCGCTGGGTTTGATCTCCAGCACTGCCACAAAATTGGGTAGTAAGATTAAATTCATAATCAAATTCCTGAGATACTTATGAGTAGCACAAGCCTAATTGTTTATCCAAGCAGTAAAAATATATATCGAGGTGTCTACCCTAGGCAACTTATTCCACAAACTCAAGTCATAGAACTTTCCAAGATCTGCTTATGACTTTTTTCTCTGTCTCAAACCTTTTACTGACTCCCCGTCTACTGGCTGTCCTCACTTATGCATCTTTATTGTTTTTCATTTTTAGTTCATTTACTACACTCAGTGTATCATACTTGTTTCATTCACAGTAGCTGTTTTATAATTCTGAGCCTTTGAACGTGTTACTCCTTCCAGTTGTGTTTCTCCCCATTTCCTACTCCAGCTCTTAGATTGCAGTTCAGTTACATGACCTACTTACATTTTTCCTGTGCTTCCCCCATCATACTATGTCAATTTTTTTGTTAAAATCAATGATCTTTTTGTCTGATCCAGTTCTCCAGAAAATGTAAAGTCCGTAATTATTGTGCACTGTGTCTTCACTATTAAGTCCACATAGTTTATGAAATTGACTGACTCATTATAGTATACATACTCATCCATCCTATGAGTATACATATTATGATCAGTTGTGATATGCTCTTATGGTTACCTACTTTTAATAAAAGTACAAAATAGCAGTTTCTTCACCCTAACCACTGTCAATCTAAAATAGGTAGATTAAAATGACAATTTTGCTTAAAATTTTCAGTTATGCCTAAAAATTATTAATATATGTTAAATGAAAATAACTTATCTTTTTACTTATAATTTAACTATACTGAACTAAAAATTACCACAGAATTCTAAAAACATGCTGATTTTCCATCCATTTTATTTAAAAATTTTTAAATGTTATATTCTTTTTTTCTGTAGTTAACTTTTCTTGACAAAAGTATACATATTTAAGGCTTGAGAAAATAAATATATGCATACATACACAAATACATAATAAAAAAATCAGTACTTCCTTATCAGCTAACATTATTACATACTTTCTTTCAGTCGTATTTGCTGCACTTATCCTTACACAAAACTAAGATAGTGTGCGTGTAAATATATATGTATCCTTTCTTTTAAATCCAACATCATGAAATAAAAATAGGATTTTGTAAGTCCATATATGAGCTAAATCTAGATAACTTTAAAAATGTATATAAATACATAGTACAGTAATCATCTTATTCCCTTAGAAGCTAGAGAATAAGATGAAAACATCCTCAATTGGTTCTTTCTTTACTTGCAGTCAATCTGAGTCAATCAAGGAATGACAGTAGGCAAAATAGGAACTGGTATACTAATTTTTATCTTCCTGGTTGTCTTAGTTACTTCACACTGGTTGACATAAACTCAGTTGGCAGAATAGAACTGGCTTAGAGATTTCTACTTACTGAGAGTCAGGTAAAATAAACTGCCTTGAGAAGCCCAGAATTTTAACAACTAAAAGTTTAAGTTCTCCTTGAAACCTAAAGATTTTGAGATGTCTACATCCTCACTCCATTTGCTTTCTTTCTTCCAAACTTCAGAATTTAGAATCAGGTGTATTCTAGGGAAAAAAAAAAAAAAACTTAAGATCTATTATTGACTCCCCTTTGTGAATCCTTCTCCTGCCTAGCAGTGGATTCTGTCCACGAAATGGTCAATGTGTTGCCCACTGTTCTCTAAGCACTTTATATCTATCCATGTAATGTGCACAATTACTAAATTCATTGGGAAGAAAGGAATAGTGAAATGTAAGCAACAGGTAGCAGACTAAGACATACTAGAAGGCAGAAGAGTTACCTCAAATAAAAGTTTTCTAAAAGCTATCTTATACCTTAGTAAATATGTTTCCAAGGAAATTTCTACCTAAAGGAAATTAAATCTCATTTTTTAAAAATCTCATTTTAAATCATACAAGTGTAGGTTGTTTCATATTAACTAATAATTTAACAGCCTTACATGTTTTATGATGGGAAGTGATCCATGAAATAAAGGTTTATTGTGAGGTGAATTCTTCACTTTTCTAAAATACATTAGAAATGAAATTTTCTTATTTATAAATTTGTACCAAATGATAACTTTAATTCACTCAGTCACTTTTTATTTACCTTCTTGAGTTTACCAGACGAGAACCAGAAGATACAAAAAGTGCAGATTCTGACCGAGATGTTTTTAATGAGAAACCTTCTAAAGAAGAAGTCATGGCAGCTACTCAAGCTGAAGGACCGAAGCGAGTTTCAGATAGTGCCATTATTCACACAAGCATGGGAGACATTCACATCAAACTTTTTCCTGTTGAGTATGTGGTATTTTTGTCATTGTACCTAAATGCCAATTTTTTTGTAAATGTGTGTATTTGAAACTATACAACTTAAAATTTGTTATTGTGACTTAAAAGAATTTTGAAGAATTGAAATGTTAGATAGAACATCTGTTCATTCATTTCTGTAACTGTTCACTAAACAGTGGGAAGAAATTTTATAAATACACTCACAGGTTTGTTATAAGGACAAACTGTATTGACTATGAAAGTGCTGAATGTGTGTCAGGGATATAGCACAGTAGTAAACTGCTTGCCTATCATTCCTGAGGCTCAGTTTGATCCTAAGCACTGCAAAGAAAAGGGAGGGGGGCGCTGAATATAAAGTCTACAAATGTGTATCATTGTTACCGTTAACTGAACATTTGAACTCTAAGTTTTGTGGCTTATTATAACTGGTCTTCCTCTTACAGCAAATCTGTATGGGAAGAGTAATTGTTTTTCCTTCTTTAGTCCTAATAGTGATAAGCTTTAAAAATAAAATCCCAACAAAAAACACAGGGGCTCTATTTTTGTAAAAGTTGAAAAATATTCTGGATGGTTTAAAAGTTTATAAAATAAACATCCAGTACCAAATAGAATAGCTTTTAAAGTTACTTAAATTTGGGAAATACTGTTTCTGTAAGTCCTCGGTCAAGAATGAATCATAAGACTATTACCTTTCCTAGGAACTTAACCCACTACTGTATATGGTAAATTAACTTAAGATATGTATCTAAAGGTGCTATGGTTGTATTTTTTAAACTGCTAAATGTCCTTGAAATATAAATACTGCCAGACTCAATAAGCAATCATCATCTAAAGTTACTGTATGAACGAGAATATACTACTGCTTACATGCTGTTTCAACTAGTTTATTCTGCAGATATATAAGGTTATTAAAAATTCACCTTCTGAAATATTCAGAAGACACTGAGAACATTATTAGGAAGGAAAGCTGCAAAGAAAGTTGTCCTAAGGTGCTCTAAGTGAGATTCATATTTTTAATGTATATCTTACTAGGTGCCCTAAGACAGTGGAAAACTTCTGTGTTCATAGTAGAAATGGTTATTATAATGGGCATACTTTTCACCGTATAATTAAGGTAAGTTATGTAAATTCCTAATTTTTGTGATTTAACAAATAGTACATTACTGGACAAGGAATTTAAGCCTAAAGAATCCTCTTATACATACTAGTTTATTAGAAGGAAACACGAAAGTGGACTATAGAAACAAAAAAACAAAAAATGGATAATCGTGCGTATCTAGAATCAAGAACAGAAGGAGTAACATTTATTCAGCAGCTGAAGCAGTGGGAAAGATAACAAATAAAAGGTCATACTGAGATAAAGCCCAGTAATAAAGGTAACCAGTTCCTTCTGGTCTAATCTAGAGGATAAAATGTTACATGACAGAAGAGCCACAATGCCATCTGACCTGTGAGACCACTTTTATACCTGAAGAGTAAGCTCAACCCCCAAATTTTGAACAGTATCCCAGAGAGGATGGGGCACTGACATGTTCTTATTGGCAAGTTAGAGATGGCAGGAAAAGCTGGTTGTAGTGCTGTACACCTGTAATCTCAGTACTCAGGAAGCTGAAGCAGGAAAATTGCTATAACCTCAAGGCCAGCCTGAGACTCTGTCTCCAAAAGCTGACAAAAAAAAATCAGAAAGGAAAATAACCTAGTTGTCAGACTTCTGAAGGAATTAGTGAAACAACTCCTCCAGAAAGTCTGCAGTATTTGAGGTGAGGAAAAGATGATGAGGGCAGTTATATAAGACATAAAATATAAAATCTTAACATATGTATTTACTAGTTTTTTTATATTAGCAAAGTTGTACATATCTATAGATTAGAAGACCTTTGTATTGGGGTGGGGAGACAGGGTCTCACTGTGTAGTTCAGACTGGCCTCAAATTCATGGCAATCCTGCTTCAACCTCCCGATTAGTGGGATTACAGGCATGTGCCTCTAAGGCCAGCCCATATCTTTTTATTCTTGTTTCAGTCACTGAATGAAAATACATCATTCAAATTTAACTTTCTAAGGGTAATCTAACCACTTTGTAGGGATACTTAAGGAAACAAGCACTCTTGGCAGAAATACATAAAACATGCAAGGTCTACATATATAGACTACTTTAAAAAGTGTAACGTGAGCCTGGGGTTTAACTCAGCAGCACAGGCACCTGCCTGGCAAGCATGAGGTCATGAGTTCAATCCCCAGTACCAAAAAAAAAAAAAAAAAAAAAAAAAAAAAAAAAAAAAAAAAAAAAAAAGAACAAAAAAAAAATACAAAGTGTAATGTGCTTCTATATATTTTCTTTTAAGGGCTTCATGATTCAGACTGGAGATCCGACAGGTACTGGTATGGGAGGAGAAAGCATATGGGGAGGAGAATTTGAAGATGAATTTCATTCAACACTAAGACATGACAGACCATACACCCTCAGCATGGCCAATGCTGGATCAAATACTAATGGATCACAGTTTTTCATAACAGTAGTACCAACAGTGAGTACGTTGTTTATAAACCGTAGACTCATAGGTTATGATCTAAGACAGTGAAGTCAGTGGACAAAAGTGATGTTATTCTTTAACCTCTGTACCTGCCAAGATATAAAAATGAAAACAATTAGATAAAATACAGCTAGGTAATAACTAGCTACAATATAACTTGGTAACACATAAATAGCTAGATCATCTAGCTGTGTTGTTATGCAGTTCCACAAAATTACAAGAACTGTAAACTTTTTAAAAGACCAAACAATGAAGAAAGAAAAAATATTGCTGTTGGTTATATTCATGGTAGTTATATCATTATATTCAGTTTTCAGTAACATGAGGAAACAAATGGTGAGACACGATTAACTTGCCAAACTCAAGTAGTAGACCTACCAACTAAACTATCAGTTACATCAATTACTACCTAATGTCAATTACAGTACATAGTAAACCATCTCAAACTGCTTCTTAATTGTCCAGGAAAGATCCTACAGAGAACTTCCAATACCTTAGGCATAATTTTTTAAATCCATGCAAAGTAACTTACTTTTAACAAATGTCTACATTACTTTGGTCTGAAGAATGTAGATTTAATTGAACTTGATTCTCTGTAACATTGGGTTCCTTACTGATCTTACTAAAAACATAGATTGAAAATATTCAGAAAGAAAAGTATCTGTGGATTTAATTTTGCAGGGGTAATGAGGGATACCAGTCTTCCCTGAATACTAAAGAGTAACGGATGCTTGTATGTCTTTCTCATATAAACTAGGAATAACTTAAAAGCTGCTATGTTTTTATTGTTCCAAAATTATTGTACTTCACTTTAAATACATAATAAAATGAACCAAGAATTTAAATTTTCTTTAATTGCTCACCCAGAGGGTGAGATTTAAGAAGTCCACATTTACCAACATTTTCCATTTGTCCTCCAACACAGCCTTGGCTTGATAATAAGCACACAGTATTTGGAAGAGTGACCAAAGGAATGGAAGTTGTGCAGAGGATCTCCAACGTCAAAGTCAATCCCAAAACAGATAAACCTTATGAGGATGTCAGCATTATAAATATCACTGTCAAGTAGAATAAGATGTTTCACTGTATTTGCAAATAAATGTACATTTGTTAACACAAGATTTACATTAGAAAATTTAAAACTTGATTGTATAAGTCATTTTAAAAGATGTAATGCTATATTTTTCTCATTAAAGTATTTTGTAAAAACTGCCTTTTTTTGCAGTATTTCTAATCCTAACAGATGGTGAAATGGACTATACTCAGGCAAATAACATTCCTTATAGGTAATTTCTCGTAAGTCTCAAAAATACTAATGTATTAAATATTGCAGGTGGTACATATTTGTTCCTTAACTTTCAAAATATGCCAGGTACTCTGCCCTTACGTTTAGAAATGGCAGAACCTTCTCTAAGGAGAAAAAGAGACTTTCATATACACTGTTTCTTTTTGTAAGATTTTTCTTTCAAACCAAGTATTTTTGTCTTTTGATCACTGTTAAGCTGGTAACAAAAAAAAAGTAGTGGTAAACAAATCTTCAATAAATAAGACTTAAAAGTGTTCAAAGTGTTACATTCATATTGTGAAATATTTTTATATACAACAACTAGAAGTGATTACTTGAATTTTTAAAATGCAGGCTCATTATTGCCATATCTTCTCATGTAGAGAAACAATGTTTTGTCCTCAAGTTGTATCTCAGTTCAGTAAATACACAATCAGGAAAAATTTTGTATCTAATAATGAAGAGATTAGTATAAATCAGAGCAAAAAAAAAGTGACTTCAGAGTCGTATACTGAGTTCATCACTACCCTTGTAAGTTACTGTATTGAGAACTACTACTTGTGCTGGGCATGGTGGTGCGTGCCTGTAAAATCTCAGTGCTCAAGGGGCTAAGCCAGGAGGGTTGCTGCAAGTTAGCATGAACTATTTAGCAAGATCCTGTCTGAAAAAAACAAAAAACTCCAGTCTCCCACTTGTTAATCCTTTTCACTTCTTACTCTTTTAGGGAAGAGTACACCTGTCTTCTTACCTGTTACAAACTGAAAAGTCTCATCAGTATTCAAAGGCTACAGTTGAGTTTTCAAGCCACTACCACCCTTCCCCACCAACAAACCTAATCCAGAGCCATGGATGTACTAACCATGTGCACTACTACTGAGCTACACTCTGAAACCCTCAAGCCATTTTTTTTTTTTTTTTTTTTTTTTTTTGTGCGGCACCAGGGGTTGAACTCAACCTCGCACCTGCCAGGGCAGGCGCTTAAGCCACTGAGCCAAACTCCCGGCCCTACTTTTTTGAGGCAGGGTTGGACTATGTAGCTCAGGCCGGCCTTGCGCTTGCGTTGTAGCCCAAGCTGGCCTCGAACTCAACATTTCTCCTTCCTCAGCCTCCCAAGTGCTGGGATTAAAGGCGTGCGCCACCACGCTCCGCTCTCAAGCCATTTTTTTAAATGGCCATTTCAAGGTTGGGCCTAGTGGCACATGCTTGTAGTCCCAGCACTGGAGAGGCTGTGAGTCTGAAGCCAGCCTGGGTTACAAAGTAAGTTCAAGGCCAGCCTGAACTGCATAGTGAAACCCTGTCTCAACCAGACCAAAAAAAAGTCATTTAAAATGCCATGTTCTGGGGACTGGGATATAGCTTAATGGGGCAGCATCTGCCTGACAAGTGTGAGGTCCTGAGTTCAATTCTCAGTACTTAAAATAAATGTCATGTTTAGTTCCCCCTTCAAAACACTGCAGGTGTATTATTTAAAGGTGATCTAACATTAGAAATATGGAATATGTCATTTCTAAATTTTAGCTTCATCAAATAAACAGCTAAAATTTGGTAGGCAAATCAAATCAGCCCCCCACCCTCTGTTTAATTTTGCAAAGGATCAAACCCCGGCCTCAAGTATGATAGTACACCCCCAACCATTAATGACTTTTTAAACTTGGTAATACTAGATGCATAGTTCAAGAAATAATTTTATTGAATGATAGGACTTTATAATGATTTTAATATTTTATTGCTGTCTATACTGACCATATATGTAAACCAAATAATGTCTTCTGGTGGTTTTAAGCATTCCTGAATTATAAACCAGAGTGATACACTTGACAGCTGCTTTACATAACCCATACAGTATTATTTAGACTTAATACAGAAATTCAGAGTTAGGAGGCAAATAATATAGTGTATTTAAAACATCTGTCATTCTTAAATTTGACATTTCCCAGGGGAAATTAGTACAATCTTGACTAATGATTAGTGAACGACTACAACCACAAACAGTAATGGGAGCATGAGAAAAATATTTAAGAAAAATCAAACAAACCCTGCCAAGACATATACATTATGGTCAGGTCTGAGCCAAGTTTTAAAATTGTGTTCAGTTATATGCTAAGAATGTGAATTACAAAGTTTAGCAAAATTATTGAAATAATTTACAGGGAACACAAGTTTACATGTTAATGTTATACTTTTTTCAATTACCTAGTATAGAAAACAGTTTAAGGGTTCACAGGCAAATGCAACACCATTTTTATTTTTCACAGTTACATTGAAATCAGTCAAATATTAAATAATTTAAGTCCAAAGTATCACTTAAGCACACAAACTACTGGTAACAGCATGACCTTTTACTTGAAAAATAAAGGACAAAATATGCCTATTTACATATTGCCCATAACACTGATGGACTTTTAAATGCTTTATTTTCTAAAATTATTGTTTAAAAAAAATCTGAAGAGTGAACCAAAACAGTGCCACCTAAGTCACATCTTGTCATCAGACATCACTGTCCTTACAATTCAGCTAATAAGACTGAAGGTTGAACTTCATCCCAAAGTATGAAGAGCATTAAAAAAACACAAAAAACTATAACTACTTACATATAATAAAATCATGCTTCCATGAGTATCGTTTAAAAATGAGAAACAGTAAAGAGCACAACTTTTTTACTTTTATTCACAACACTGCATAACAAATGTAAACTTTCTGAAAATTGTTTCCTTCTGTAGACACGTCTTTCCTCTTAAATAACTGAGGCTTTGTGATGAAAAGCCTTAATCATGTTATTTTGCTTAATAAATGCACTTATTCTGGGAAATATTTTAAAAATAAGTAATAGGCATTCCCTACTGTTTGGAACAACAACTCTTAAATGTTGTTTTCTATTCTCTTTTATGTAAAGCTGATTTAATTCTCTGTTGTATGTAAAGCTATTTAGGTCTCTTTTATGTAAAGAACCACAAACTGGTTTTTTGTGTTGACTATATTTTACCTACAGTCACTCCCACAAAGGATAGTATTTAAAAAAAAGAATACATTGAAAAGTCGAAGGACCAATTTAGAGCTCTGACCTAGGAAATAAGCCTAGGTGAAGATCAAATGACTTTCACAGTTTTATTAATTACTCGGGCCTAGTTAGATAACATTTCATTTTAACTGTGCTTTATACAAAATGCTTTAGGAGAAAAATTTTAATAAAACTGTATAAAATATTCACTTTATACCTTATAGTTCTTTACATTAAAGATGTTCTGTTACACTGAACATTGAAGTAATCCTGTTACCACCAAATGTAGTTTATTCTGTTTCATTAAGCAACTGCCATGTCCACTACTAAGTAGCCAAATTCAGTGAAAAGGCAAGTTTAAGAAGTTATAACTTTCTTGCTCTACGCAGGCTACACTAGGCACTCATTGGCGTATCTGTTTTTCACTGGGAAAAACAAATCCCTCACTTACCCTTTCTCTGTGACTACTTTCTTCCCAATATATAGGGTAATATATAATTTGGAAATCTTAAATACACTTTTTAAAAGAATGTATATCTAAGAAATCCCTAGTTTATCCAAACTAATCTATGATAATTCAAATTTTGTCACAGAATAGCTTTTTAAAAGCAATAACATACCTCAGTCCCAGTCCAAGATTCTTTTCTATGCACATCCTTAATTAACTATCATATTTGTGATGTAGAATTTCTTATGTACTACGTGCAAAATAACTCTTAACCACAAAACTAAATAATTGTGGCATTTGAAATCAAGCAACATCCAATACTCCAGCAGCTACAAGTTGCCGTGAGAGCCAGTCCAATCCTTCATACAGCCCCATACCACTTCGAGCGTCACAGCCCTGAATGTACCAGCTACGGCCACAGCATAGCTTATGGAGACTGAGGAGTTCGGTGATTTCTTCTACTGACAGTGCTCCAGCAACATCCTGAAAGAGATACACAGGCATGTATATTTTTTTCAGTCCATTCAAATTTTCATTTTTCTATTTTTTATACAGAAGCCTATTGATAGAATTCTAACAAAAACCTAAACAAAAATTAAGTCTATATTCATCCTTCAATAATTATCCTGAAAGTAATAATAGAAAAAGAGTAGTTTTAGCTAAAATGTGTGTGTGTGTATAAGATATAAATATATAAAGAATACTCTTACAATGAAATCAGTAAAGGCTATGCAAACCGAGTGGAAGCAAAATCATTATAAGACATCATTTAACAAAGAAATTAACACATATATACTACTAAAAATGGTTTATATAATGAAGAGTTATCACATTTCCCACTCAACACATCCTTTTTTTCTACTTCACCAAAATGACAATCAGTAACAATTTCTTAAGTACTTTTCCAGAAAATTTCCGTGCATATTGATGCACATAACCACAAAAAAATATATACCTTAGACTTTCTGTAACTTGCAGGAGTTTTACTTAACATGTTTATTTAAAAAATAAACATCTTAGCCGGGTGTGGTGGCACACACCTTTAATTCCAGCACTCGAGAGGCTGAGATAGGAGGAGCGTTTTGAGTTCGAGGCTGGCTTGGGCTACAAAGTGAGCAAGGCTGGCCTGAACTACATAGTGTGACCCTGCCTCAAAAAAACTAGGGCTGGGAGTTTGGCTCAGTGGCTTAAGCACCTGCCTGGCAGGCGCAAGGTTGAGAGTTTGATCCCCGGTGCCACAAAAATAAATAAATAAATATTTTACATTATCAATTATCAGCACATGCAGATTTTCTACATGATTCTAACATGAAAACTGAATTCCATTGTATGGATGCAACACAATCTATATAACCAGTCCTACACTGAATATTTACTGAAGTCATGCTTACATGCTATTAAAAATCTTAATATAGAGTTGCCCCTTTATGTCTGTGGGTTCTACATCCAAGGATTCAACCAACAGATTGAAAATACTCAAAAACACCTGCATTGGTACTGAGCATGTAGTTGTTTTTGATTTATCATTATTCCTTGGATAACGAACTTTGGCTAGGCCTGGTGGCATGCACCAGAGGTTGAGGCAGAGGGATAACCACAAGTTCCGAGGCCAGACTAGGCTACATACTGAGTTCAAGACCAGCCTGAAACTATACAGTGGGACTCTGTCTCAAAAATCGGTAAATGAAAAACCCAAAAAGCAAATCAAAAAGTCAGTAATAATAATGAAGTTTAACCTATTAACTATGATATAAGTAACCTATAGGAGATTTAAGTATACAGGAGGATATGTGAAGCTTACATGCAAATAATACACTGTTTCATAAAAAGGATTTGAGTGTCTAAAGATTTTAGTACTACGAGAGGTCCTAGAACTAATCCCAGAGATACTTAGGGAAGACTACACACATACATATAACACATTCATACATGTATGTATATATGTGTTCACAGAATATTTACAAAACGACTTTTATGCTAACCTCTGGATATTTGTCTACCGGATACATTACTGAAGACTTTTAGGGTATATACATCCAAAACTTTGGCAGATACTGTGAAACTGTCCTCTAAGAAAATGCTTTGGACTAGGGATTTGACTCAGTGATAGTTTACCTATCATGTATGAGTCTCTGAGTATGATCCCTGAGACCAAATAAAGCCTCAGTTTGATAACCACACCAACAGTGTATATGAATCTACATCTTGTGAATCAATTTCACTAACAACCTGATAGGTATCTTATTTGCATGTCATCCAGTATAAGTAAGCATATATATCAGTTCTTAATTTTGCCCCCATTTATTTATGAGGAGAAAATTGTTTACTCTTCATCCTACTCTTCCCCTCTGATGTCTCTCTACTGGACTGCACTTCCACTTGATTCTCACATGTACCTAAAATCATTCTCATCCTCCTAGAAGCTTTGGCTCAAGATTTAGGAATCTTCAGATACAGTGCTTGCAATACTTCATTCTCCCCATTCAGTCACAAAATTTTAACATTTCTACCTCCACACAGTCTCTCTGGCCTGCTTCTGCCTTTCTCCTCCTCTAATTCTGCGTCTTGTTAACTGTCACATGAATAATTTCAATAGTGGACTGGGTTTTATTATGTGCTCTCTTAACTGATTGATTGCACATTCTGCCCCCAAAATTAGTCTTAAAACACTGATATGGTCTCCTCACTCACAAGTCCAGAAACATTCTGATGATTCTTATTTAATCACAGACTAAAACCTAAATTTCTCAATCTAGCTCTGTCAAGACTTTCAAAGTGATTATACTTGTTACTCTAGATTCTTTTCATCATTCTCTACCTGCATCTCACATATAGTTGTGTTTGATGCTCCCTAAAAACTATTATTGTCTCTGCCTATGATGTTCTTTCCTCTGTATTCAAAGTCCCACCCATAATTTCAACTCCAATCATATTTTCAACTTAAATGCTATTTTTTACAAATCTTACAAGATCTCACCTTTATACCCCTTCTGTATTTCTCCCAACCCTTTTTCATTCCCATTCCCCTTGTTCCTCATAATGCATTGTTAACATCATTGAAGTTACTTCTAGTTTTCTTTGTGGGAAAATTTGACAGGTATTCACACACATAAACTATAATATCTGATGAGCATTAATTACTTCTTTTTTTGTATACTCCAAGGTACCCAACACTTTCCACACAGATGTATTTAAAATACGTAGAAATTTTATAAATGTCTTCTAAAATGGTTCTCTTTGAAATCTTTTCAGCTGCTTTATGATATAAAATACACAAATCTACTAAAATAAACATTCTAACATGTATTACCTGTTTGTTAGCAAAAATCAGGAGCAAAGCATCTCGGAGTTCTTTTTCTGTTAACAACTTAGCAAGTTCACTGTGTGCTTCATTAATTCTGTCTCTATGACTGCTATCAACAACAAATACAACAGCTACCAAAAAAAATTCAATTAATCACTTGTTAGGTTTCAGTGAATGAACCAAACATTTAATGCTTTGTTTATTATATTATTGCTAGAGTTTGTTTACCACAACTATTTCCACATGAAGGCTGCCTACTTAATGACAGGAACACTTACCAATAATTAATGGTATGATCTCAAGTAGTTCACATTACTTTACAGATTTAGCTTTCTATCTATGACAGGATTTACAATACTTGCCCTATCAAAAGCTGCTCTGTATATTAATATTTTCCTCTTACTAACTGAAAATATGCTTTTCATACTCTTCCTCCTGATGCTACTTATTATTTGAATTCTACTTCCTTTAACAAAAGATAATCTTCAAAAAAATAAAAGTCAACATATTTATCTTTCCAGGGTATTTCTCTCTGTAAGCTAAGCAACCCTAGACTTTCAATCATTGTGCATATTCAGAAGTTCATTTTTTCTATATTAAATGTATTATCAAAAATTCCAAAGTAAAAACTATCTAGTCTCCCATCTAGGTGGCAAGTAGGATGATATATAGAACAGAGGTATATACCAAACTGGGCCCAAACATAAATAGTAGCAAGGTAGAGTACATGTGATATATGCACTTTGGTCAAGAGTAAACTGTTGTAAGTCCTCTGAAAATAACTAATAAATTAGGTATTGCTGCTACTGAGGGATTATAATTGACTAAATGTTTAAATGAACTGAACAGCAAAAGCATACACCATAAATACAACTCTACACCACTATATTTTTTACCAATGATCACAATTATCTGAATATCAATAATGTATGTTAATGCGAGTGCAAGGCCGGCCTGAGCTACACAGTGCGACCCTGCCTCGAAAAACCCGGGCTGGGAGTTTGGCTCAGTGCCTTAAGCGCCTGCCCTGGCAGGCACGAGGTTATGAGTTCAATCCCCAGTGCCGCAAAAAAAAAAAAAAAAAAAAAAAAAAAAAAAATGTATGTTAACTACTAACAGCAGCAAATATGGAAGTATAACCACCTAAACATTAAAGTACATTTTTTAGTCTATAACAATGGTTTATTATGAGTAAGCCAAAAGTACATATCCCAGGGTCACCACCATCAATTTTTTAAAAATAAGGGGCTGACCATTAATATATATTCAGTTATTTAATCAATGTTTAAATATTGGTTTTACAAGTTAAATTAACTTACTAAAAATTGTCATCCTAAATTTTTTAAAAATTAAGGCACTGTTTTTTACTTACCTTGAGTATTGAGGTAATAATGTTTCCACAATGGTCTTAATTTGTGTTTTCCACCTACATCCCAAATGGTGAATTTTAGATTTTTATATTCTACAGTTTCCACATTAAAACCTGTTTTTAAAAAAAGGTTACTTTTATACTGATTATATTTTACAATGAATGATACATCAAATGCAGACAACCCTGTCTGTAATTGTGATTCACGAGTTATCTGCATGTAGCAATACTTACAAAGCCCAAACAACTCCACTCTTAATCTTGCGTGGGATTTAACAGTTGCTAATCCTATGTACCTCTACCAAGATCCTTCTGGCCCTGATATCCATGAATCTTCCAACTCTGTATCACTACTCCTCCCCTAATCCTCAGCCAGGTCACCAATCCTCTATTCCTTCTAACTGTCCCACCAATACTATGTTCTTTCTTATTATTCTATCATCAACATTTTAATCCCATAACCACAGAATCCTGAATTTTTTTCTCTAAAATGTTGGTGTCTCAGAGCCAGGAAAGAGCCTATCTGCACAACAATCAATATATAAGACCCAGCTGTAAACTAGGGTTTGTCTATAAAATGTCCAATAAAATAAAAGCAAAAAGCAATATATTTACTTACCAATTGTTGGAATGGGCTGCATGAACTCATCCTGTTTTAACTTAAACAAAATAGTAGTTTTTCCAGCACCATCTAATCCCAATGTAACAACTCGAATTTCCATTTTGGGTCCAATGTGAACTCTGTTGTCCTATAATTTAAATTTTTAAAATCTTTACGTTTAGCTGGGCATGGTGGCACACACTTGTAATCCCAGCACTCGGGAGGCTGAGGCAGGAGGATCACGAGTTCAAGACCACCCTGGGCTACAAAGTGAGTTCAAGGCCAGCCTAAACTGCATAGTGAGACCCTGTCTCAAGAAAAATAGGGCCAGGGATTTAGCTCAGTGGCATAAGCGCCTGCCTGGCAGGCACGAGGTTGTGAGTTCGAAGCCCAGTACCAAAAAAAAAAAACCTTGAAGTTTGACATAGAGTTACAAAATAGTAACATGTGTATCTTCTATTAATAAAACACTTTATTATTTCCATGTCTCCTAAGGATTCTTCAATATTTCACAATATTCTAAATCTGATGTTCTTTAAGAACTGAATTTCTCCCCCTGGCTAAATCTGTCCTTAGTAAAAATGACCACTTTATTGTCATATAAGTAAAAGAAAAAAAAAATACACATACCCATTTAATTTTCCCAGACATTCTAGCTCAACTGAATCTTCTTTCAATAACATGTTTTATGCAGTCCTAAAACACTCAAATTAGGGCTAAATTAGTTGAAAATGAAAACTGCTACTTGATTCCCAGAAATATCTACTATTAACAAATCAATGTATATTTTCTCACTTTTCCTATGCATACACTGGCTAACATACAAAAATAAACATTTATTAAAGCCTAATACTACATACTGTAACTATTGTTTCTCATTGAACAGATTTTATATAATTTTTTAATTTCAAATACATAGAGACCAAGTTTTTCTTTTAATGGTTTCATTATATTCCGTGAACCACAATTTAACCAATTCCAACTGTTTGATGTTGGATCATTTCTCATTTTTTGATATTACAAAAAATGCTGTAATGAACATATGTAATGGACATTCCTAGGTGTGTGGTTTCTCTGTTGCACTTCCCTCATTTATAAAGTAAGAATAAAAAGGGTATTAAATTTACAGTTATAGCTCAATGTCACATGCGCCTGCTGACAAGCACAAGGTCATGAGTTCAATCCCATGTACAAAAAAAAAAAAAAAAAAAAAAACTTACACAGTTACTTGCAAAGAGAAGGAAATTACTAGTAAACTGAATTCAATAATGGATTAAAAGGATTACACACTATTCCTAAATGAGATTTATACCTAAAAGGTAAGAACTGTTCAACATTTTAGTAAAACGGAAGGCAAGGACAATATGATGACCTCAACTAATGCAAAAAAAAGCATTTAACAAGATTCAACATGATTTCATAATAAAACCACTCAATAAATGAAGAATAGAAGGAAAACCCAACTCAACATAATATAGGCCTACAGATAACACCACAGTCAATGATGAAACACTGAAAGATTTCCTTCTAAGCTAAGAAATATGAAGATACCCACTCTCGCAACATATATTTACCATTGTACTAGACTAATAGGCCTAACCAGAGTAATTAAGAAAAATAAAATGAAAGAAATGGAAGGCATCCAAATCAAACAGAAAGATACAAAATTCTCTTCACAGATGACATGATCTTACATGGGTAAAACTCTGGAAGATTCCTTAAAAATGAATATATGAATTCAACAAAGATGTGGAACACAAAATAAATCTTAAAATCAATTCTGCATTTATATAATAATAATAAATAATCCAGAAAAGAAAGATCTGCACTTCCCGAGAACCTACCATGTTGGGTCAGGGAGGATCCAACCAGAAGACAACTAGCCAGCCTTCCTGAGGGGTGCAAACGGTGCAGACTCCAGGAAGACAAAGATCTGCGCCTCCTATGAGCCTACCAGCGCACGGGCTGAAAATCAACAACCTTTCCCCTACTCCCCATAAGCAACCTGCTGGTTTGGAGGACTGGCTAAGTTGACAGCAACTAAGGGACATACAGCAACTAAATGCTTGCATTGTTTGGTTGATTTTGCAGGCCTGGGGCCAGCAGTCTGAGCATCTCTTGGGAGGATGACAGTATGCAATGTAGCAAATATGGGGGATTCTGTTCTATCTTGTCTTTGAGGCCCAATATTGTTTTCATTGTTTTGCTTATTCTGATTGTTTTGCTGATTTTTTCTTTATTCTGATTAATTTGCTTTACTCTGATTAATTAATTTGTTCAATATTCTGTTTTGATTCGTTTTATTCTGTTTTGTTTTTGGTTTGATTTTACTACACCTGATGGAATGGTCAACTATTGTGAAGATAACAAGATATACTACAGTAACTATTGTTTTCCTAGTACCCTGTTTTGAAGTTCTGTACCAGTTCTAATGCTTTGTTTTGATTGACTTTGTTCTGTTATGTTTTGTTAGATTTTACTATCTTTAAATAAAATTTTAAAAAATGAATAATCCAGTAAGAAAATTTAAAAATATAATTTCAACTGGGTATGGTGGCCCATGCCTGTAATTCCAGCATTCAGGAGGCTGAGGCAGGAGGATCTTTGCAAGTTCAAGACAAGTCTGGGCTACAAAGTGAGTTCAAGGACAGCCTGAACTGCATAGTGACACCCTATCTCAAAAAGACAAAATGATAATAATAATGATAATGATAATAATATAAATAAAATTTTATTTGTAACAGTATTAAAAAGAATAAAATACTTAAGAATAAACCCAGGCAAGTAAATAAAAGATTTATATGTTGTAAACCACAAAACATTGCTAAAATAAAGAAGCCACAAAAGAAAAACGCTCCATGTGCATGGATTGAAAAATTAATACTCTCATATATAGTGTCATTACTATCCAAAGTGATGTGCAGAATCAATGTAATCACTATCCAAATCCTAGTAACACAGGATGGGAGTACAGCTCAGTGGTAACATTTATCTAGCACACAGGCCCTACGTTCAATTCCAAGGCATGTTTAAAAAAAAAATTCTCAAATTATTTGCAGAAATAGGGAGAGGCATATACATATACAATTAAATATTATTCAACCAAAAAAGAAATAAAATTATTTTACATGCCATAACATGAACTGTGAAAACATTATGCAAAATAAAATAAGCCTGCCATAAAGATAGATAATGTATTATTCCATTTATATGAAGTATCTAAGCTAATCAAATCCACAGAAACACAAAACAGAATGGTAGCTTCCAGGGGCCAAAGCAGGGTGGGGCCAAGTGGGGTGATTGTTTAAAGAACACAGTTTCAGGTTTACAAAACGAAAAACTTCTGGAAATCTGTTTCATAAAAATGTGAGTATACTTAACAATATTGACATATACGCTTAAAAATAGGTAAAATGGTAAATTTTTTATTATGTTGTTTTTACCAAAATAAAAGTAACATATACTCAAAATAAACTACCTTTTAGCTATAAAGAGGAATAAAAAAAATCACTGTGTGATGTAATAGAGGGATTTTTTTAGAATGTAAAGTTAAGTGAAATGATAGAAAAAAATGTGTAAGGTATTCTGTTTTTCAATGTGGGCAGTATGAATTCAAATATATAAACATGTTTCTATTTTTTTTCAAGTGATGAATAAAACTAGGGAAAAAAATCTAGCTTTCTATGGAATAAAAAGTGCAGAAAGAACAAGGATAGAAGTTAAACTTCTCTTAAAGAATGCTGCTTTGTAAATGTGATTCTAGACCCTGTAAATTTTATCACATAATTATAAAGAAAGATAAATTTTAAAACTATCCCTAAAAAAGAAAGGAAACTAAAGTTCACAAACTGGTTTTTTGTTGTTGTTGTTGTTGCTATTGTTTTCACTTGTTTGGTTTTGTGTTTTTGTCTTTTTGAGACAGGGTTTCACTACGCAGTTCAGGCTGGCCTTGAATTCACTTTGTAGCTCAGACTAGCCTCAAACTTGCAGCAATTCTCCTGCCTCAGCCTCTCAAGTGCTGGGATTAGAGGAGTGCAACACTACACTCAGCTTTCACAAACCTTTTTAAAACCAAAGGGAATCCACTATAAAAAGAGAATTAAATCTATCAACCAAATGCCAAGTAAGGGCTTTGTTTGTATTCTTTCTCAAAAAATATTAATTTGTTTGGAAATAACATGGGCAATCTGAATACTAACTGGATACTTGATAACATTAGTGAAAAATGGTAGAGATTATTATTAAACTTTTTAGGTATCTAATATTTGAAAAAGAATTCTTATCTTTTGGAAGAGCACACTAACATATTTCATAGATAAAATGATACAATATTGGAGTAAAATCATGATACTAGAATTCACTTCAAATATCCCAGAGACTACAGGTAGAGGAATGGAATAAAGGACACATGACATAATAAAATTGCACTTGTTAAATTTGGTAATGAATACAGGAAAAGTCACAATATAATGTTTTTCTATTTTCCACTGATGAAAAGTTTTCTTAGAAATGCACCATAAGAACCATGTGCGGACTGCACAGGGAGAGAACCAGGCCTCATCAGGAGGTGATCCACACCTGGAATGGCGCAGGCCACTGCCAGAGTCGGGACAGCCAGACCCAAGTCTCTCTCCATGAGTCAGCACCATTCACAGACTGTGGAGGGAGAGAACCAGGCCTCACCAGGAAGTGATGCCTGCCGGGAAACCATATCATTTTCATTGTTTTGTTGGGTTGTGTTTTATTCTCTTTTGTTTCGTCTGATTAGGTTAAATCTGATGGCATGAGCAGCTATTTGAAAGATAGCAAGACATATTATGGCAGCCATTTTGGATTTACTATTGGCTTGTTTTGAAGTCCTTTATTGCATTCATTGTTTTGTTTTTATTGCTTCTATTCTATTGTTATGTTTGATTTTTACCATGTCTGAAGGTATCTGCAGCTATTTTGAAGACAACAAAAGGCATTATGGTAACTATTGTTGATTTCATAAAGTTTTGAAGTCCTGTATCACTTATATTGATTTATTTTGATTGGCTTTATTGTTTTATTTTCCTTGATTTTATCCTCTTTAAAATAAAAAAATAGCTGGGAGTTTGGCTCAGTGGCTTAAGCGCCTGTCTGGCAGGCGCGAGGTTGTGAGTTCAACCCCCAGTGCCGCAAAAATAAAATAAAATTAAATTAAAAAATTAAAAATGCATATTATACTGATTTGATTAATAAACATTGTATATATGTATTGCATCACCATAATGTATCCCATAAGGATGTACAAATTACAAAAATAATTTTTAAAAAAACCTGTTCTACTTGGGGGGAAGATTTTTTCTTAAAAAGTCCAGTAATTTACTAATTTCTTACCTGTATATTTGAGCTGATTATAAAAAAAAAACATAAACCAATCATGATGTGTCTGAAAATATACCTAAACATAAAGTATGATACATTACCTTTGTAAAAGTGACAGGAATGCTGGCATCCAACTGAATATGATCTGCAACCTCTGTAAACTGCTGTTGCTGTTTCTGCAATGTTTCCAATAACCGAGTAATTTCCTGTTTTGCCAAGACAACTCTACAATCATCCTAGAAAAGGGATGATAGTATTTCTCATGAACTTTTTCTTAAAGAAATAGAGACTTACCATTGCCAACTTGGGATACAGTTCCATTCAACACTACAGTACTCAGTTATTAAACATAAATTTGACTAGAATAACAATACCTGAACATTAAAAAATGTAACGGCCTAACAACAGAAAAACAAATAAACTGTGCAATATTCACAAATGAAGAGAATAAAACATAACTACATGTGATGATATGAATTTTATGAATATAACCTAAGATGTGGCATAGGGAATTCATCATGTATAATTCCATTTATATTAATTATCAAAATAATCAAAAGTAAAATAGCCATCAGAAGTCAGAATAGTGAGTCAGACGTACTAGCATGTATCTATAATCCCAGCTACTCAGGAGGTTAAGACAGGAGGATGGCAAACTTGAGGTCAGTCTGAACAACTTACACCCTGTGTCAAAGAGAAAAAAGAGAAAGGGCTGGGGAGGTAGGTTAGTGTTACAGCACTTGCCTAGCACACACAAGGCATTGGGTTCAATCTCTAGTACCAAGAGAAAAATAAGCAAGAAAGTTCTTTACCTTTGCAGAGTTAGGAAATAACAAACAGAAGGGATTTCTGAAGTACTGGTAATCTTATTACTTGATCTGAATGCTAGTTACACACTAAATGATCAACCTGAAAATTCACCCAGTCATTTATGTACACACTGCTCTATTCTAATTCTATATTAATTTTAAAAATAATGTATGTATTGGTTTTTTTAAAAGGATGAAAATCAAAACTGAGAAGTTTCCCTCTCATTCTAGATTACCAGGCCCCCTCAAAATAAAGTACTTTCAGTCCTGAATATCCCAGGCATATACCAATACAGTTTTCATATGAAAATAATCTCCTGAGCTAGGAATATAGGTCACAGGTAGAGCACCTGCCTAGTCTGTATGACACGCTAGATTTAAACCTCAGCACCACAAAAAAAAGAAACAAACAAAAAAACTCTTAAGGATATGTAAGCCTATGATAGCAGTATTATTATCTGTTTTGCTCATGATTTAGTACTTATATTAGTTGATAAAGTTCTATTATAGCTGCTCAGAACAAAGTTTTAATTTGCTTTCTCTCTTCCTCATACCCCACATACAATCTGACACCATAAGCTATAATATATTTGGGCACTTCTAACACCCAGTACCCCAAACCATCATGTCTCTCCTAGAATTCTATTAACAGCTCCCCGCTGAACACTTTACAGCTTTGACCTCCTTCAGTCTATTTTTAACAAATCAGCCAGTGATCCTTTTAACAAATCACCCCTGTTCTCAAAACAATACAATGATTGCCTCATCACCATCAATTAAAGTTAAAGTTAAAATGGTTCACAGAGCATTCCTTACACATAATTCTAAGTGACACTGTTTTTTACATGTAGACATCCTCTCAAAGCCTAGCATGCTCATAGGTGGGGCTTTTGGGAGATGACTGGATAGGGGTGTGCAGCATTCATCAAGAGATTCATCTACTGATGAGTTTATAGCTCTATGTGATGTTGGGAGGTAAATCCTGGCTGGGTCACTGTGGGCACAGCCTGGAAAGGTCCATCTCCCTCCCGCCCACCTTTGCTCAAAGTCAGTCTGAACTACATAGTGAGATTCTGTCTCAAAAATCGAAACAAAATAAAAACAAACAAAGAAAAAACCTTCTAGAAGAAAACACGGGAAAATTTCAGGACATGGGATGGAAGGGTGTTAGATAACACTCAAGGAGCACAAGCAACAAAAACAAAAAGAATTACATCAGATGAAAAAGTTTTCACACAACAAAGTAAACAGTCAACAGAGCAGAAAAACAATCTAAAGGAAATAGCAAAATATCCCCCAAATAACCCAAAAGAAAACAGACAAAAGACCTGAATACACAATCTTCAGAAGAAGATATCCAAATATCCAACAGGCACGACAGAAAAATGCACAACATCACTAATCATCAGGGAAATGCAAATCAGGACTACAATGAGCCACTTAGAATGGCTAATATTTAAATGTAAAAAGGTAAGTGTTGGTAAGGTTGTTTAACTATATTGCTCAGGCTGATCCTACACTCCTGAGCTCAAGTGATCCTCCTGTTTCAGCCTCCTAAGAACAAATACCTCAGGTGCACACTGCTGTAACTGGATGGACTGAAATGTAAGCTAGCACTTATAGCCCTTATGGAAAATAGTATGGAGGTTCAAAATTAGAAAAAATTAGTATATGATCCAGCAATTCCACTAATAGGTATATCAACAACACTAATAGGTATATCAACAACAACATGTTTATTACAACACTGTTCACAATTGTTAAAACACAGACTCAATATGATTGTCTATCAATTGATGCACGAATTAATAAAATGTACTCTATACTCAAGACCATAATGTTAAATGAAATAAATCAGGCACACAAGTTTAAATGTTGCATTGTTTCTCTTGCATGAAAAACCAAAGGGTAAATGAGCAAATCAGGATAGATATTGGGAAGTAGGAAGAAAACGTTCAAATGGGAAGGGGAATAATAGAGGGAGGATCTGGAGAGGGGGAAAGTAAGGTAAGAAAAGACACTTAAAAAAAGAATAGGGAAAAATGGAAACAAAACTTTTGTAAATGGAGAAGGTAATGGAGAAAAAGAACCAAGACATATTATGCAGAGGTACTAATACCCTATGATGAGTGTGATCATGATGTATGGCAAACATGTGCTAAAAAAAAGACGAAAAAGAAATAAAGAAAAGGTTGGGTGTGGTAGCACACACCTGTAATCCCAGCACTTGGGAGGATGAAGAAGGACTGCTGAGTTTGAGGTCAGCCTGGGCTACAAAGTGAGTTCAAGGCCAGCCTGAACTGCATAGTAAAACCCTGTCTCAATAAGAAAAATAAATAAATCAAAAATAAAGAGAAAATAAAAATGTGGTGCATAAGGATGGCCTAGAGGACTTTATGACAAGTGAAATAAGTCAGGTGCAGAGTGATAAACACCACATTATCTCAATCATAAATGAAATCTAAGAGTTGTTCTTGTAGAAGCAGGGAATAGAACAGTAGTTAACAGAGCCTGGACAGGCTATGAAGGAAAGAGAATAGAGAGAGGTTGGTCAATCAGCACAGATACAACAGATAGGAGGAACAAGTTCTGGTGTTCTATTACACAGCAGAGTTAATACAGAATGATAACAAAGAGATTGAGTACTCTAGGTCTGAAATGCTTGGAATTAGAATTGTTTCAGATTTCAGCAATTTGCAGATTTGAGAATATTTATATAGATATTACCAGCTGAACATATCTAATTCAAAAAACCGAAATCTGAAAAGCTCCAAAACTAAAAACTTTTTCACTGTCACACTGGTGCTCAAAAAGTTTCAGATTTTATTTTATTTATTTATTTTTTTGTGGCACCAGGAATCAAACTCACAACCTTGCACCTACCAGGTAGGTGCTTAAACTGCTGAGCCAAACTCCCGGTCCAGTTTCTCGAGACAGGGTCGCAATATATAGTTCAGGCCGGCCTTGTGCTCACATTGTGGCCCAAGGCAGCCTCAAACTCACAACGCTCCACCTAGTGGAGCCTCCCGAGTGCTGGGATTAAAGGTGTACGCCACCATGCCTGGCTAAATTTCAGATTTTAAACCAGGCATGATAATCCCAGTACTCTGGGAAGCTTAGACAGGAAAATTACAAATTCAAGCCCAGACTAGGCAATTTAACAACTTAGTGAAATTCTGTCTCAAAAAAAAAAAAAAAAATTCAGATTCTAGAACATGGATTTTTGATTTCTGGATACTCAACCTATATTATGTATTTTGAAATAGCTTAAAGAGAGGGTTTTGTTATATTTTTTTAAATATTAGCCATTCTAATTGGAATGAACAAAGTACAGTTCATTATACAATGTATATATCAAAACAGCAGTTGTACTCCATAAATATGTACAAGTATTATGTGTTAAAAATTTTAAAACAAGTGGGGGCGTGGTAGTGCACACCTGTTATCCCAGCACTCGGGAGGCTGAGGCAGGAAAATTGTTGTGAGTTCAAGACCAGCCTGGGCTACAAAGTGAGCTGAAGGCCAGACTGAACTTCATAGTGAGACCCTGTCTCAAAAAGACAAAAAAAAAAAATTAAAACAAGAAAAAAACTAGGGTTTTAGGTACATTAACACAATAGAATAATATATCACTGACAATAACCAGTTATTTTGCAGAATACTTCAGAAACTCTAAAAATATTTTAAATATTTCATAAATATGGACATACTTTTTCATGAAGCAAATATGTAAATACTCAATAATCAAATAAATATGAATTAAGACATTATTCTGTTCTGAAGTTGCTGTGTAGCTTGATCACTCATCATGAGGTGAACCAGTATTTAATAAATTTTATCTATATACAAAGAATTGAAAGATACAAAGATGAACAACATGTATGCAGACCACTTCTGGGGCAAATATGCATGCTATTAGAACTGTTCAAGGTCAAAACAGAAGACATAAATAATTTAGTTACTTGAACATAAAGAACTTAATATAGACGGCTTAGGTAGCATACACCTATAATCCCAGCACTCAGGAGGCTGAGGCATGAGTTCCCCATGTTTGAGGCCAGCCAGGGCTATATGTTGAGTTCAAGGGTAGCCTGAACTACACAGCAAGATCCAATCTCAAAAAAAAAAAAAAAAAAAAAAAAAAAAAAAAAAAAAAAAAAAAAAAAAAAAAAAAAAAAAAAAAAAAAAAAAAAAAAAAAAAAAAGAAAGAAAGAAAAGAAAAGAACAAACCACCAAAACCAGAAAACCCAACTAGGTGTAAGTATTAATTAGATGATTGAAAGGGCAGCATTGTGGAGGTAGGGCTAGGAAATGAAGAGAAAAAATTAGAACTACTAAAACTTAGAAATTCATACACAGGGATGCTTAGAACTAAAATTCAGATGTCTGAGAAACTGCACCTTCACTGTAACGAGTAACTACCGAAACCCCAGGCAAACTGGAACCCACAGGAAACTTGCTGCCTCCTGCCTTCCAACTTCCCTCTAGTGGCCCCTATGGACAGTACCTAACAGGGAGCAAGCTGCCGACACAGATAAGTGGTTTATAGAGTTCTACCCCCAGCATCACAAAGCAGATGATAGAAGAGAAGGACTGTTGCTAAAAGACAACTTAATAAGTTGTATACGCATCAACTGTTACAATTTAATGAAATAAGGACTAAACACCAAAAACTCAAGACTGATGAGGTTACACACTGACCACACTCTTGTAAGTACAATCAGATTATTTCAGAGAAAAGGCATTACACAGGTAAAAGGTTTAGCTTACTATAATTTGAAATCAACATAATAATTAGCAGTGCACCAGTAAAAATAAGGTAGATGGCAGCTATTCTAAAATTTCTATAACAGTAATTATCCTTATGTCTCCCAATTATGAAAGCAGACACAAAATGAGGAATCGAATTTATTTAAAAACCAAATCATCCTCAAATTGGGTAACAAATTACTTATAATACTTCAACCACCATAAAATATGGGTTTGCTGTAATACTGAAGAACTATCAAATTAGAACAGAGGCAGGGAGCACTTGCTAGAGAGCATCTGAAAAAAAAGAAGACTAAGGAAGAGAAAGCTACAAAGATTAGCAAACATTTGAACTAAACCTTGAAGGCAAAGGAAGATTTCCACTAATAGAAAAGAGAGGCCCTCTAAGCAGAAACAACAAGATATACTTGGCAAAAAACAGCAATAAAGCTTGGCATGACTGAAGAAGGACAAGAAGTTGGAGGGTTCCTAGAATCAATAGCTTTATGATGGAGGTGGCAAATGAAGAACAGGACATTGAGATGGTTAATGCAGTGATCTGAGTTATAAACCATGTCCTAAGAACAATATCAGCGCATGCAGGAGAGCTCAAATAGTCACTGAATTAATAAAATAGAATAGTGTGTATCTGCTGAGCATAGTGGTGCACGCCTATAACCCCAGTGCTCAAGAGGCTGCAGCCTGGGCTTCATAAGTGAGTTCAAGGTCAGCCTGTACTACACAGCAAGACTCTGTCTCAAAAAAACAAAACAAAACAAAACAAAAAAGAATAGTGTATATCTCTGGTAATTATCTACTTAACCTTACAACTATGGCTATTGTCATATTTAAACCATTTACCTGCTGCAAAGTTTTTTCACAATGGAGGCAGGCAGTTGAAACTTGGGACAACAAAATAGTCATATCTTCTTGTTGCTGCCTGAGCCAAATCAGTTTTTCACGAACATGAGCATCAACAACACTTAGAGCCATTTCCTCTTGACGACACAGAGTTTCATGTAGATCAGAAAAATAAGCTCGGACACATGATCGTGCATTCTCTGCCGTACCTGGTACCTAAGGAAACATAGCAAATTTTAAACACATGTAACCTAAACAAATATTTTATACATCCATACCCTTACAAATTCCAAAATTTAAACCTCTACAGTAGAGCTTTTCCTTCAACTACAGACTGAATATCCAACTGTTTATGACTGATATCTCAAGCAAAATGAAATGCCTGATCTCCAATCTCCCCAACCCCCAAACCTAGTTACCTCCATCTCAGTAAATGGTAACTCCATCCTCCAGGTTGTTGAAGCCAAAAAGAAAAAATAGGAGTCATCCTTAACATCTCTTCTACATGGCACAACTAGTCCTTCAGCAAATTTCTCATGACTTCAAAATGTATCCAGAATCTGACCATGCTTTACCAACTTCAATTCAAACAACCTAGTCCCAAGCATTATCATCTCTCACCTTATTATAAGGTATGAGCAAAATACACACTAAATGTTTAAATTTTTAAATACTACATTAACAGACACATTGCCATTAACCCCATTCAAAATACCTCCCTCAGTTGAAAAACATTTATTCCGCCATTTTTGCTACTTCCTAAAGTAATTCTAGAAGTCTTCTTTTGTGTCTTTACTTGGGCTGATCAAAAACACTGAATGATGCTACTAAGTGCCATCCAACAGAAAGGCAGGCTTGTGAAAACCTGGTGTATACTCATCTTCCTTATTCACTGAATCTGGTACTGTGCAACATCCGGCTTTACCACAAAATCAAAATGATCATGAAAGGCAAATATTTTTAATCAATTCAGGACATCAAGGGTAGTCACAACAGCACAACTAAAGAGAGTCACAAAAGAGGACTTCCAGAACTTCTTCAGAAAGTGGAAAGAGTAAGTGTATCTTAGGTGAGAGGAAGTATTCTAAAAGTGATTAAGGGTAATGTGTATTTTACCACAACAATTTTTTTATTTAAACATTCACTGTATTTTTCAATCACACTTGCTGTAATAGCTTCTAACTGGTCTGTCTGACCCTCCAAGTTATATGATCAACTAATATCAACAATCAATCACCAAGACTTACTTCCTTAAAAATCTCAAATCTCAAATGCACCTTACTCTCCATTCTTACTACCCCAGTGGTACAGGCCATAAACATCTCAGAATTAGAAACTTTTAACAATGTCTTAATAGATCTTCTTGCCTCCAATCTGTTGTTCTTCCACTTCATTTTCTGTATTTAAAAGCAACCGTTTTAATGCAAACCTGATTATGTCATCCCTACATGAATTCTTAAATGGCTCATCACTGCACTTAAGCTAAGTTCCAAACTCTAAAAAGACTAAAAAGATCTTGCATGATTTAGCTGTTAACTCTCCAACCTCTCTTCTTGCCATGGAGCTTTGAGAGGTTGAGCAAATTTTAAGTTTCTTCAATAAGTTCAATCCACACTTTTCAGCATTGTAACATAGTCTACCTTCTCTAGAACAGCTCACTCCTCACCACACTCTTCTCCCTGACAAAACTCCTTCAAATCTCCAGTTGGATATGACTCCTTCTAGGAAGCCTTCTCTGACCCACACAAATTGCTACCCCTTTTATGTGCACTCCACACTTCCCTACCCACCACACAAAACAGGTATCACACTAACACACTGCCTCCTTTTCATAATGGATTACAACTTCCATGAAAACAATACTTTTTAAAAAGTTATTTCCAGTCACTATAGCAGTATCAGCACATTGTAATTGTGCAATACTTACTAGAAGATGAAAAGGTGAGAATGAAAAAGGGTAAGAACATTAAAAAAGAAGAAAAAATCCATACATGTTCTGTGTGAGCCATTCCAATTCCATCTTCTACTATTTGCTCTCCTCCTTCAATGTGCTGAACGATTCCAACTAATTTTCTAGAATAATCTGAGATTTCCTCAGTGAAGGTTCGTATGCAGTGAGCCATATCTAAAATTGATGCTCGGATCTGGTTAGCTTCTGGTTCCAATACTGAATGCTATAAAATGCAACATAATTATAGAATTCACAATATTGACTAAAGATATAAAAACTACTTTAAATTCTGCCTCAATACAAAAAAATATCAGCCACAGGTGCCTTTTATAACACTTGTAGAAAAAGCACAGTATAAGAAGGTAAAAACATACTCACTTTTACTTCTTTATAAGAGAACTACACTACAAAAAAAATAATTTAAAATTTGGAAGTTCATTTATCAGACAAGAAACCAAGTGACTATCTCTAAAATTATACCATAGGCCAGGGATATAGCTCGGCGACATAAGCACTTGCCTGGCAAGCATAAGGTCCTGAGTTTAATTCCCCATACCAAAAAAATAAAATAAAATAGTTCATCAGTAGACACAAATACTATGACATTCTCCTGTGTATTATGAAAACATGCACATAAAGAAAGCTTTTATTTCCTACTAGAAAATCCCTCAATACACCTTGGAGGTACTAGGGATTGAACCAGGACCCTGAACATGTTAGGAAAGCATTCTATCACTGAGCTACACCAGCTCTTTACTTCTAAAATTTTACTCTGAGACAAGGTCTCAGTAAATTGCACAGCGAGATGCAAACTTGCAATCCTTCTGCCTGAGCTTCTCTGCTAGTTAGGATTAGAGGTGTGTGCCACCACGCCTAGTTAGAAAGATATTTTTCAGTAGTCATTAGGACCTGAAATTCTTAGGACATTCAGAAATCTTTCAAATCAGGTGTGGTAGCCCATGTCTGTATTTCCAGCACTTGGGAGCTTGAGTCAGGAGGACTGCTCTGAGTTTGAGAGCAGTCAGAACTACATAGCAAGACCCTGTCTCGAAAAAAAGAAACCTCTCAGTTATTTTCATGCTACCAAGACCAACCCACCCATCACTTAATTCTTCATTTTTTATTTTATTTATTTATTTATTTTTGCATGGCACTGGGGATTGAACTCACAAGCTCGCACCTGCCAGACAGGTGCTTAAGCCACTGAGCCAAACTCCTGACCCTAGTTTTTTTGAGGCAGGGTCGCACTATGTAGCTCAGGCCAGCCTTGTGCTCACATTGTGGCCCAAGCTGGCCTCGAACTCACAATGCTCCTCCTACCTCAGCCTCCCAAGTGCTGGGATTAATTAATTCTTCTTTAATTCTTCATTTTAGCATAAAGAACCAGGTCAGGGAAAACATATATAAGGCTAGTAAACTACCTAGAGTCATCCAATTTAGCAGAATTCATACCTTATGACCTTGATGTTTTCCATATTCTTTGCAGACACAGCACATGAGTGGGCAGGTCTGACAACCTTCTTCCAAGCAAACAAATTCAATGGCATGAACTTGGTGCTGAGAGCACATGGTTTTTTCATGAGGTTTATCAGCTAGAGGCACTCGCCGGTGCTTTGCTAATGTCTTTGTAGAATGAGTAACTTGAGAACACTCTGAGCACAAGTGAGTAGCACACACAGTGCAATATACAGATGCAACGTGAGCTTCATCTTCATCACAACGAATGATACTCTGACAAACAAAAAATTAATGGCTTAAAACTGAATCCAGTCAATATGACAGCAAATTTTGAAATGTAAAACCCCACAGTCTTAGATCTATGTATGCTAAAACAGAAAATTCCTTAAGCCACTTTTGTCAAGTGGAATATATTTGAGTAAAAAAAAAAAATCAATGCAAAGAAAAAATGGTTTGCAAACCAGATATCTTCCAGAACAGTTTCAAAGAACTTCAACCAAAGATGTGATCAGATAGGATTTATATTAAAAAGCCGAAGTAAGATATAGAAAATAACTTAACTGGCTACAGCTTAGTCAGTCAACCAATCAATTGGCTAACTGTAACCAACCACTGTTTAGTTACTCTGATTAAACAAACTGTGATTATATTCTATACAGGTTTAGTCTATTGGGCCCAGCACAGATATCCAATTCAAATGCATGATCTCCCATAAGTTTTATTTATGTATTGGTAACTAAGTTACTCCTATCTTTAAGACATTTTCTCCCTACAAGAAATAGTCTCTTTCATGGAGTTTTTTATTGTTGTTATTGTACTTCACTGTTGACTAATATACTTTTGCAACCTCTGTAGTAATGTAGCTTACATAGTTTTTATTCCTCTAATCCTATTACTCACTTTATCCTTGGGTAGAATTGAAAATAAGTAGGAAATTTTATACATAAAACATAGCTTAGGAATAGTATTTTCAAATAATTCAAGTTTCAGTTCTACTTTTGTTATGCTGGGAGCAGTGTAGCCTTAAGAAGTATACTGTAATAAAAAGATGTGTTCCCAGAAATTTACCTGCTAAAGTAAGTGAGGTACTATTGTGTTAATAATAGCAAATATTTTAAACTGAGGGAAAAATCATCTTGTAACAAATATTTTTTTTTTTTTTTTTTTTGGCACCGGGGATCGAACACCACAGCTTCAGACCTGCCAGACAGGCGCTGAAGCCACTGAGCCGAACTCCCGGCCCCAGTTTTTTGAGGCAGGGTCGCACTATGTAGCTCAGGCCGGCCTTGCGCTCGCGTTGTAGCCCAAGCCGGCCTCGAACTCACAACGCTCCTCCTACCTCAGCCTCCCGAGTGCTGGGATTAAAGGCGTGCGCCACCACGCCCGGCTTCTGTAACAAATATTTTACCAAGTTCAATCAATACCTCTCCGGATATGCCAATGGCTTCTTCTGCAGCTCCGTACTGACCAATATGTCCATTTTGTAGTCGTTCTAAAAGCTCCAATAAAGCAAAATTTTTTTTCAACCCCCAAACACCTGAGTCTCCTAGAACATAAAAACAAAAACTACATGTAAAAAATGTAATATTAATCTTCTTATCACAGAGCGCAAAACAAAAGTCTTACCCTCACTGTGTATCCCACGCTGGCCTCAAATTCACAATCCTGCCTCATTTATTCTAATTATTCAGATTATAGGCATGGGATGAATAATGTCTAAATCCTAAAAATTCATAATTTCTCCATTTCCTTTTCATCCCATAACAATTGCTTTGTTAGTGTTCCTTTTAGAAAATAGAATTCCTTAGCATTCCAATTAGAATCATACTTTCTTTATTTTTTGAAACAGGGTTTCACTAAGCAGTTCAGGTTGGCCTTGAACTCGCTATGTTGTTCAGGTTGGCCTCTAACTCACAGCAATCCTCCTGGACTCCCAAGTCCGAGGATTACAGGTGTGGGCCACTAAACCTAGCTAGAAGTATACTTTAAAATTCTACTTTTCAATCAATTAACTTTACAAATCTTATTTTATCACTGACTTAATATATAACAAATACTTTCAGATTTTTTCACTGTGATCTATAATAAGAAATATTGGTTCTATGAACCAATATTCACTTTTGTATGTGTGTGAATGTGGTACTGGGGATTAAATGAGGCCCTTGCACTGAGCTAGATCTCCAGCCCTTTTACTTTTTTTTTTTTTTTTTTTTTTAGACAGGGTCTCACTATGTCACTAAGTTGCCCCTGTCGGGCTTGAACTTGCAATCCCCCTGCCTGGGCCTCCCATATTGCTAGGATTTCAGATGCATGCCACCATACTCCACTTCAATATTTACTTTTAAAGCAGTGTAAAACACACTGCTATTTTTATTCTTTTTTTTAAATGCTGGAGAGGCTGAGAGTGTAACTAAGTGGTAGAGCATACTCAAGGTCCTATGTTCAATTCTCAGAATAAAAGAAAAAAAACCTGTTCAGAACCCATTAAGTTAATTTTCATGATCATGATTCATGTCTGTAAACTACCACATAAAGATATACTCAACCAAAGAAAAAAATTCCATCTCTAAGTAAACTAACTAGAACACCTAAAAGTAAGAGTTATCTCAGTTGCTGAGCCTAAAATGATTCATTCGCTAAGACCTTTCTTTAACCAGTAGCAGTCACTGACGATATAAATACCTTCTCACACAAATGTACAGTCTCACACCAAGGCAAGACAAAAATCCTTTTTAAAAGACTCTATAGATATAGCTGAAAAAGTACAAACTAACCCTTTTCTCCAAGCCTGACCACAAATGAGGCCAGATGAAAAAGCATGTATCTTCTGCCTCTGTCTGTCTCTGTCTCTATCTCTGCCTGTTGGTCTGTCTGTCTGTCTCTCTCACACAAATATGGGCATGCACATACACACAAACTCTCTGAGCCTATAAATAAAAGTCAGATCTTTCAGCAGGTAGAAGGACTATCTGGCTATGGTGAGTTTCTACACAACAAAACTATGTGATGCGGGAACTACCTATACATGTTTGCTGAATGAATATGTATGTAAAAACATAATGGAGCCAATGCCTACAGAGTGCTTCTGTCTTTTGGCTCTTCTTGAAAAAAACAAAAGTATTTCTTGATATTGTTCTTCACCAAAAAAGGATGAAAAAAGAAACTAAACATCTTTATCCTCTTCTCTGACTTCTGTCACTTCCCTCCTAAGTACCATCATGCAATCCACTCAGTATGTCTCCTGCAAATGTTACCCCCACAAAGCCTTATCCTTGTTTTAATTTTTCACATGTATTCTATAACAATTCATAAATAACAACAAAGCTCTATTCATTTCATTTATATAACATAAAAACATCACCAGAGAAGAGGTAAACTGCTTGCCTAGGAGGCATGTGGCCCTGGGTTCACTCTCTAGTATCACAGAAAAATAAAAAATAAAAATAAAATAAATACATGACCTTGACAATTTTCCAAATATTCAGTCATTATGTTATAAACAAAAACATAAATACCGAGCAGTATCTATATACTGTACTGCCAAGTATATCTTTAATAATTCAATAACTATAAAAATGATCTTCATGGTGTAAAACAACAAAGATTTCATTTTTGTTCATGTAACATTTTAGAGAGTTAGGGAAACCAGGCATGGTGGCACACACCTGTAATCCCAGCACTCGGGGGGCTGAGGTGAGAGGACAGCTGCAAGTTTGAGGCCAGCCCGGGCTACATGAGCTCAAGGCCAGCCTGAAATGCATCGCAAAACACTGTCTCAAAAAGACAAAAAAAAAAAAAAGGAAGCCAAGAAAGCCGCTGTTCCCCATTGTCCATGGTGAGGGACCTAATGTCCAGGATCATCTAGCAGGAAAAAGGATCTACACCTTGGACCACTATAAACTTCCTTGTAATGATGTCTACCTAGAAGTTCACATGTCAATTCTGCTCACATTTTACTGGTTAAATGAAAACTGCATACTCATTCCTAACTGGAAGAAGGTAAGGAAGTGTAAATTTACCATACGGACAGAAGAGGAGAAACAGAAATACTGCTGACCAGTACTAGCATCTACTGACATTCTTCTTGCACTACAGAAAAATTCTGATTATGATCTTTAACATTAGTGATAGTTTTCTTTTAAAAGGTATTTAAAAAATTATTTTTTCTTCTTTCCACTTTTCTGTTTTTCCAAATTTTCTACAATGTATATAAATATTCCCATAGTACAATTAAAAACAGATTTTTAAAAAATGACATCCTATGCTCGGGCATGGTGGCATACACCTATAATTCCAGCACTTGGGAGGCTGACACAGGAGGATCACTGCAAGTTCAAGGCCAGCCTGGGCTACAGAGTGAGCTCAAAGATAGCCTGAACTACATAGCGAGACCCTGTCTAAAAAATAAAATAAAATAAAATAAAATAAAATAAAATAAAATATGACATCCAACTATATCAAAGGAAACTAACACATATTCCAGACTGGAAACGTGAAAAAAACAAAAATCAAAACCATCTACATGCCATAGTAATTACAATGTCCTAACTAAGGGAGATTTTTTTCTAATGCTTATATGATAGTATTCATGTTCGATTTAACCCTAAAATGCAGCCAACCATTCCCTGTCATCAATTTCTACTGTAGCTAAACATTCAATATGCTAATACCTTACCCTGTGGTATTAATGTAGAAAAGGTATAGTGCTTCTCAAAACAGTGGAAGAAAGGTTCTAGCCTTCATCTACAAAAGTTACTATTTCTGTATTATTTTTTGTAAAGAAATGATATACAGTATGTAATCTTAAAAAATAAAATGTCAAATAAAAGAACATCACAACAGAGACATCTTCACTACCTCTATTATTTCTTGGCTTACAGGAAATTAATGTTATTCATAATGATGTTATCACTATCCTGTATTAGTTATCTGGTAAATAGACTTACACCAAAGACGACTAAAACTGTATTTCTTCACATTGAGGTCTACACCTGCAAGTACTCTTGCTTACTCTGCAAGTGGATAAATTATTTTAAATGTATTTCACTATATATAGTAGTACAACTATTCTAAAATAAGTCTTGTATCATGCTACTGACCAGAAAAAAATGGCACCTCTAAATGCTTCAGAGAAAAATTTCCTTACCTAAAAAGAACAAATTTAGCCAGGCGTGGTGGCACACGCCTTTAATCCCAGCACTCAAGAGGCTGAGGTTAAGTGGAGCTTTGCGAGTTCGAGGTCAGCTTGGGCTAAAATGTGAGCAAGGCCAGCCTGAACTACAGAGTGTGAGCCTGTCTCAAAAAAAATAGGGCCGGGAGTTTGTTTCAGTGGCTTAAGCGCCTGCTTTGCAGGTGCAAGATTGTGGGTTCAATACCCGGTACCGACAAAGTAAATAAATAAATAAATAAAAAATAAGAGCAAACTTACAGAAATGAAATTATACTTGTAAAATAAATTTTCCAATGTTAATAAAAGTCATTATTTCCAAATCCGATATGCCAAAGTAATAACTTGCTTTGAGATATACAAAGCAAAGTTTTAGAAGTATGCAAGAAACTGAAAAAAAAAAATCCCTACGACCTCTAATCCATTTTAGCAGAAAATAAGAAGTTATCACAAGATACAAACACCTCTGTCTCTGATACTAATAAATAAAAACATGCTGAAGCCAGCCATTGTGATATACACCTGCAATTCCAGCACTTAGAGATTGAGACAAGGAGATCATAAATTTGAGCACAGCCTGGGGAATTCTGTGACTTTATAAGGTCTTGTCTCAAAATAAAAAAAAGCTGGAGATACAGCTCAGTGTGAAGGGTTTGGGCTCAATTTCCAGTACTGAAAAATAAATAAATAATTTAAAAAATAAAAAGTTGCTAAGACTAAAATGATTGGTCTTTATTTTCATTACAGGCTCATTCACTTGTAAAGATAATATTTTTACTGGACTAATGGTGTCAAGCAAATGATTTAGCCTGTGATGAATACACTATTATCATTTCTTTGAATAGGGTAGTACGCATAACTCAGGTGTCTTAAAGCTCTTCATGTATAATTATTGAATATAAACATCTCAAAAGATGAAATATTAGTAATTAAGGCTAAACTAGCTTACAGTTAAAAGATGCAATGGAATCTTTGATTTATTTTAATGGTCTTTGGAACTTTATATTTTTTGTGTAAAGAAATTATTTCAAGTTGGGCATGGTGGCACATGCCTGTACTTAGCAGACTGAGACAGGAGGATCATTGCAAGTTCAAGGCCAGCCTGAACTACATAGCAAGACCCTATCTCAAAAACAAAAACAAAAACAAATATTTCAAATGTCATATATGTTACATTGATAATTTTCAATCTTAAATCCATACAAATAATTTTCCTACCTAGATCTGTTACTTGACGATCAAATGGGCAACGTATTGCTCTTCCATGAAGAGGCAAGCGAGTGAGACAGTCATGACACACTGTGTGGCCACAAAGCAGAAGGCGAGGAACTTTGTCTCCTTGCAAAGAAAAGACATCTTCACAGACTCCACATTCCAGAACCTAGCATTTAAAACAGAAACGTGCACTTTAAATAGTTTTGAAAGCATGCATTTTTAGGGTTTAAAAAAATGACCTAATATAATGAATTAAATCTTGCTACTTTATTCCTTCATGGAAAAAAAAAAACTTTCTAAGTTATAAAACCTTAAATCACTTTTTAGTCATTCCATATAACAGACCTTGGCAAAATGATCATACTGAAATCTCCTTGAGGGTTGGGGGTTTAGCTTAGTGGCACCAGTGCCTACCTGGCAAGTGCAAGGTCATAAGTTCAAGACTCAGTACAAAAAAAAAAATCTCCTTGAAGTGTTAGGGACAAAGATAACGTTATAAATTAATATCACCTTTATGTTTTAAAAACAGAATCATTAACAATATATAAAACTACCTACACTCTCAAGCAATTTCTCTGCAACAACCTTACCCCCATTAAACTATCATTAATTTCAACAAAAATCTAAAGTATGTGCTAGGGGGCCAGGGACATAGCTCGGGAGTGTAGCACCCGTCTGGCAAGCACGAGGTCCTGAGTTTGATAAATAAATAAAGTGTGGTAGGATGACAGCTGCCCTTCTAAGTGATAAATAACTTGTAAGAAAAGAGTACAAATAATTTTAAAGGATCTTCTAGTATCCATTTACATCAAATAATATAAGGCAAATAACCAATCAACTGAAATAAGCAATTGGCTGTAGTGTTTTAGAACTTTAATCAATCAATTTTAAAAATACAATTAACTATTCTACTGTACCCCAGATTCCTGTGCCTCCTATTCAAGATCAAGCCAGTCATGGTGAGGCCAGTCTGGGCTACACTGCGAGTTCAAGACCAGTCTGGACTCTATAGTAAGATCCTGTCTCCAAACAAACCAACCCCAAAACCAAAACAGAACGAAAAAAGTATCACTCAAGTGTAGTGGTGCACATCTATAATGCTAGTTACTCAGGAGGCTAAGGCAGAAGAATCACAAGTTTGATTCCAGCCTGGAGAATTAAATGAGATTCTGACTCAAAATATTTTTTAAAAAGACTGGGGATGTACCTCACTGCCATGCAATAGGCCACAAGTTCAATCACCAGTACTACCACCACAAACACACACACACACACAGCCATATTAAAAGTCTACTGATCAGTAAACCAGAAGTCTAAAAATAACTCATGAGTTATATAATAAAGCAAGAAATTCTCTCCTGAGAATCTATGAATAGAAATTTAGCATAAAAAATTAAATCCCAGGTAGGAAAAAAAATTTTACATGTCACAAATAATCAAAAAAGCATCAAAATGTATGTGTAAATCAAATTTTAATAAACTAGGCCACTTAAACACTCTCTAGGAAAAAAAACTTTTTGTGATTCTTTTTTTGTATGTTAATTAACTCACAGTATCAGATTTTTGTGTTTTCTCTAATGATCAACTTGTCCATTTAATAAGAGGCCTCTTTACACAATACTAGCATTATATACTTCAACATTTACCTTCCAATTAATACTTTTTCCTTTCTCGAAAAGCATTCTTACTACATAGTTCAGGAACATGCTATATTTAAAAATGAAAATGAACAAAGTGTACCTCTACTATATCAAATTCTATGCATTAACAAACTGGAGTTACTGCTGGGTGTGATGGTGCACACCTGCAATTCCAGCACTCGGGAGGCTGAGGGAAAAGAATTCCCGCAAGTTGGAGACCAGCTGGGCTACACAGTGAGTTCAAGGCCAGCCTGAACTACAGGGCAAGGCCCTGTCTCAAGAAACAAACAAACAAAAATTGGAGTTACATCAAGTTTTGGTATACTTTTGAGATAAGGCTAGTGGTAGCAAAAATATTAATGGCAATATCTATTCCAATTATGGTGTGAAACTTCTAGTTCATAAATAAATGTAGATATTTTCCACTTAGCAAAAGCACAATTCAAAAATTAAACACTCAACTATACACTATGTCTAATAATGACAGACTCTCAGCTGTAGCAGGCAGGCGTTGTACTGCTGACTGATATCCCCAGCACTCCTCAGCAATACCAATATCTTCAAAATAATTTCATTAATATACAAAGGTCAATGAAGGGATGGGGAGGGAAAGGAGATGAAGGTGACAGGCATAAAAAGAATCACAATATACTAAGATAAAAATCTGTAAAACTATATACAAAGATGAATGTAGCTTAGTGGTAGATCACTTGCCTAGGATGTGCAAGGCCCTAAGTTCAATCCCCAGCATTGCTAAATAAATAAATAAAATAAAATAAACATATACGCAAAAAGGTCAATTGATTCAACTACCAACACTGACTGATACTGAGCCATGGATATAAATAACTCAATTGTAGTCACATAAAACCAACTTTAGGCACTCAGTAGGCTGAGGCAGGATTGCTGCGAGTTCGAGGCCAGCCTGGGTTACAAAGTGAGTTGGAGTTGAAGGTCAGCCTGAAGTGCATAGTGAAACCCTGTCTCAAAAAAACAAAACAAACAAACAAATACGAAAAACAACTTTAGGTGAAAAATCATAAGTACTTATTATTCATGACATTGAAAGAACCAGAATTATCTGATTCACTGGTTCTGAATTGTGACTGCACTTTAAAATAATTCCTAAGAACTTAAAAAAAAAACATACTGATCTCAACACAGAGCGCATTAATAGTTTTTACAAAGTCCTCAATTTTCCTAATATGTTGCCATGAATGAGAATTACCAATCTGTGGGATTACAAATGATCTTGAAGCTTACTTTATGAAACACTGCAATGTTTTTTTTTTCAGATCTTTCCATATTGTAATGGAAGCTATAGTATGTTTTACCTATTTCAGTTGACTTTTTTAATAAGTGAATTTTGGACCATTTATATATGGTAGAATCTCAAACTTTTCAAACAATTTACGCATCCAAGCATTAAAGCCCAGTTATGTTGCAGCTGGGAGGCTTCTTAAAAGTTCTGAAACTGTATTACTAAGAGGGGAGCACTAATAGTGTATGACTACAGAAGTAATGCAATAGCGAAAAATGCAGACTTTGGAGTCAATCAACCCTGGGCTTTTGTCACTGCTATGTTAATCTAAACGTAAATATCTTTCCACATAAACTGGTAATTAGTATCTATCTCGTAAGTAAACACTGACAAACTAAAACACGTAAGTAGTTCCTGGTTATCATAATAGCTCAATATTTTAAAAAGCTAATCAATATTTTAAAAAGCTAATCGAGCCGTACGGCGTGGCGCACACCTGTAATCCCAGCACTGGGCAGGCTGAGGCAGGAAGATTGCTGCCTGTTCAAGGCCAGCCTGGCTACAAAGTGAGTTCAAGGCCAGCCTAAGAAAGAAAGAAAGGAAGAATCCTGTTTAGCTTAACTAAAAGCAGAGCACTTGGGGAAAAGATTGCTCCTAGTCACCCCTTCAGGCTCACAAGGTCCTTCTCACAAATGTCCCCGCTGTCGATGTTAACACCTGGCATGAGCCGACCAGGCAACTCCAAACCAACGGGATAAAGAACGCGGAGGGGAAGGCAAGACCTGCAAGGCCAAGAGGGGCCCAGAGACTGCGCATCCTATTCAACGGAACCTGGGCCGCAGCGACGCAGCCAGGTCTGCAGGACGAACCGAAAGGAGGCCAATGATGGAGAACGCAGCACGCAAGGTCCCTCACCTTCACCACAGCCGTTCCCCGGCTGCCCTGTCGACCACTGTCTAGCCCCGCTCCAGGCTTGTTTACAACCAGGGTAGCCATCCTGGGAGGAGCTGCACCACATACAGCCCTCAGAAGCTCCAACTGACAGGCGGGCTAGGGCTGCCACTTACCCACAAGCCTCTGCGCACGCCACTGGTGCACAGGCGCCGAGCGACCGCGGGCGCCTCGCCCCGCCTTCTGCCCGCCTCTTCCCGGCCATTGGCTGTTGGGCTGCACAGCTTTGCGCATGGGCACTTTGCTGTCCTCGCCAATTAGATACCAATCCGCACAGGGATTAGAGAACTACATGTCCCTGCATGCCATGCGATTTTTGGTAAATTAAAAATCCCAGCATGCCACTTCCTGTTTGTTATATTATTTTTTTTAATTTAACATTGTAGATGTCTGAGAGGCCTTAAGAGTGACTTCTTGGAGTCTTGATGTGTGATCGGAGATGGGTAGGTACAGGCATAGGTCTATAAACGGGAAGAGATGACTTGTGAAAACAAGCTGTTGGGCCTGTAAAAAGAAAATTTAAGGTACTAAAAAGAGAATTTAAAGTCTCGCCAGCAGAAAGAAGTTGGGAGTGTCTTTGACCCCGGATCTTCCCAGACGCTCATTGTGGTTTCCTTCCGGGCCGGCTTGAACCTCCCTCCCCAGCCCCCGTAGGCAGCAGATCTGAAGTGTCTGTCAAAATGGAAGTGAATCCCCCCAAACAGGAGCACCTCCTGGCGCTGAAAGGTAAACTTTTGCGAACTTGCTTTCTCTTTTTCTGCTTTCTCCCTTGTTGCACTATTTCTCGAAGTTTTTGCCGCCTAAACTTGTCCCCTGGCATATAGGCGTTGTCGTTCTCAAACGCTGTCCGCGGTCGCCCTCTTTGCTCTGTGCTTGGGCAGAGCCAGAGGAAGCGGCTTCACGCTTCTGGTTTGCAGGGTCACAATCTATTAGAATGAAATAGATACCTGGTAAGTCACTCTGGTTTGTGCTACTGCAATCACCAGGTTTTGGCTGCAACACCAGACGTCCCGGACCTGCTTAGGAGATCTCTGTAATCTGTAGTAAATTACATCAAATTTAAAGTGCTTTTTTCCTTCTCTCTTGCTGTTCACGTAGCGCAGACGAAAGTACCGGGCATCAGTTTTATCTGTGATACTAGTATTGCAAGATAATGTCAAGGATTTAGCACTACATGGTACTACATATAGCATGTAACCAATTTGTTAAAACTTTTTGCAGTTTATATCAAAGCACTATGTATGTAGGAAATATTGTATGTCTAAAATCTCTTATCGGTTTTCATTTTTTGTACACCACAATTTTGAGTGAGTTTGATTGCTTAGGGATTTTCCTGAAACCTTTTTTTTTAATTTTAAATTTTATATCATGTTTTCTACAACAGATGCACTTTTGATTTCCTCAGTGCTCTAATGTGGTTAATAATGCACTCGCTCTCTCGCGTACGCTCGCGGGCTCTCTCTCTCTCTCACTCTCTCTCTCTCTCTGAATTGCGCTTCCCTGTGGCACTCATTTATAGACAGCCCTCCTTTCTTCTCCAACCCCTGTGATGTAGGCATAAAAGACTACAGAATTCATCGATTCCATTTGTTTTTGTTCGGTTATTTTGTTTTCTTTGTGTTTTTGAGGACAGGGTCTCTCTATATAGTTCAGGCTGGCCTTGAACTCCAATGATCTTCCTGCCTCATCCTGAGTGCTGGGATTACAGGCAGGAACCACCGAGCTTGACTTGGCTTTATCTCCATTTCACATGACATATGTGGATGTCAACTAGATATTGCTTATCTCTCAGAGTTTAAACAACTTTTCTAGAGATCAGGTAGCTAGCACGTGGTGGAGGCAATGCTTCAAAACAAGGCCTGCCTCCATTTTTCTAGGATGATGGTGTTGACTCGTAAATGAAACAGCATTTTCAGAGACCGTTATCTTACTGACTACTTTGTTGGGAATTTCAAACAGTTCTATTGGTTACTAGTTGTATTTTTATACGAATTATACAATTAAATTCTAGTGATATGGAGACTAGTTGCTATCTGGAATTTTTATTTTTATTTTTTTATTTTTTTGCGGCACCGGGGATTGAACTAAAAACCTCGCGCCTGCCAGACAGGCGCTTAAGCCACTGAGCCAAACTCCCAGCCCTAATTTTTTGAGGCAGGGTCGCACTATGTAGCTCAGGCCGGCCTTGCGCTCACGTTGTAGCCCAAGCCGGCCTCGAACTCACAACGCTCCGCCTACCTCAACCTCCCGAGTGCTGGGATTAAAGGCGTGCGCTACCACGCCCGGCTTGGAATTTTTATTTTTCTGTTCCTCCTCATTTTCAAAAAAAGACACAGTGAAAATAGGAACTGTATTGAAGCAAACTAAAAGGACAAATATTTTCAATTTCATTGACAGTTGGAGCCTTATTAAGTTTCTGTTGATATTCTTCCCCATGGTCCTATGTAATCAAGAATTTTACAAGTTTTAATTTTAATGATGTGAGATACCAAACTATCAATTCCATGGTTAAATTTACTTTCTTAAGTATTAATATCCAAAATGTTAAGATACTGTCTTGTTACTCTTGAAAAGAGAAAATTTTGTTTAAAAAGAGCTCTCACAACTTCACTTGTCTTAAGTATACCATCTCATAAAGTCAGCCTATGGAAGACTTCTAAGTGCCCTATCTTATAATGTGAAGGAGTAAGGAAGCAGGGGAAAAAAAAAAAAAAAAGAAGTGCTTTATTAATTCTTCTTTTTTTTTTTTTTTTTTTTTTTTTTTTTTTTTTTTTTTTTTTTTTTTTTTTTTTTTTTTTTTTTTTTTTTTTTTTTTTTGTGGTACTGGGGATCAAACTCTCAACCTTGCGCCTGCCAGGCAGGTGCTTAAGCCACTGAGCCAAACTCCCAGACCTAGTTTTTTTTGAGGTAGAGTCACACTACATAGCTCAGGCCGGCCTTGGGCTCACGTTGTAGCCCAAGCTGGCCTTGAACTCACAAGGCTCCTCCTACCTCAGCCTCCTGAGTGCTGGGATTAAAGGCGTGCGCCACCACGCCCGGCTGCTTTATTAATTCTTGAAAGAATGTTATCACTTAGTTATATTAAGAATTATGGATGTTAAGACTCCCAGTCATGTACAGATTTGGTACGTGACAGGTACATGACAAGAGTGCAAACTCATGGTCATCCTAGCAATGGAGCATCCTCATTAATTGTTTAATGATTTTTATGGGAAGAACTCAACCTCCTCTTTTTTTTTTCCTCTAGTAATTTGGATATAAAAGAGTACTTTATGCCTTTTATAGCTTTGGGCCTGGTTAGGAAGCCTAACTTGTAGGTCCTGGAAGTCTCCTTTCTTGGCCCTGAGTTGTACAGTAACTTACTGTCAATGACTTCATTCAGGGCAACTTGAGAACTGCTGTGTTCTGAGAGAAAAATAAGAGCACAGACATCCTGCTCTTCTTCTACACTGGAAATCAGGAACTGCAGTAATTGGTTCTCAATACTTCTTAGCATTATCCCTATACGTCTTTGTCATAAAATCAGCAACTGTCCTAGTTAAAATACAAGGCTAAACCATATTCACATTATTTTGTGTACCACTGAAGATAAGAGATAATCATAAGTATCCTTTTTTTTTTTTGAGAGAGAGTTCATTACTATATAGAGCATGCTATCCTTGAACTCACTTATGTAACAAGCCCAGGATGACCTCAAACTCCTGATGATCCTCCTGCCTCAGCCTCCCAAGTGCTGGGATTACAAGTAGGCACTACCACACCTGGCTAATCATTAGTTAGTCTAACAATATATATATTTGTCTGATAGATTTCATAAGATTTTAAAATATAAAATAATTAATTTTCTTCAAGGTAAATTAAAAATTAGTGATATCACTGACCTCTGTTCAGATGTCTCAAAGTTTTAAATATTATATGAATCCAGTATTTATATGAATTGCTGATTTATTCTTTGTTTCAAGAATAGTTTTAGGACTATTGCCAGTTACTATGTTAATATTAATACCTCCAAGTCCTTTATATCTGGTTGAGTCAAACATGTTTGCTACTAATTTTAGTCTGGAATGATTTTAATAGGTATGTAATTCAATCCCTTATTTTAGTGAGAAAGGATTTTCAAGTTTGTGGATTGCATTCACCTTTACCAATTACATTTTGTTAAAATATCATATTGGGATTGGTTTTGGTTTTTCCTTTTCTCCCTACCTATTTGTATGCAGGCTGTCCCTACTATATCTTAATCTTTGCAATACTTCCACTTTAGGTCCTGTTTCCTCTGATTTGACAAGACAGACAATCTTGTAATAATAAGTTAAATTCTAGCTCTGAAGACTTCAGCTAAGTTTTCTCTTCATTAAAAGTAACTGGATTACTGCAGAATGACTACAGAAGTAATATTACATTATCGACCGTATGAGAGTGATCCCACACAGCTACCAAAAATTGCAGAAAAAGCAATTCAAGACTTTTGTACTCGTCCACCATCAAGATTTATTCCTTGGTTTCCACATGATGGGTCCAAACTTCCAGTCAAACCTAAAAGATCACCACCTGTAATTTCTGAAGAGGTAGCTGAAAATGTGAAACAGCATTTAACTATTTCAGAACATAGTGTTAAATCACAGAACTACGATTCCACAGTAGATCTCTTGGAGTTTCAACCTAGTTTGGAAAAGCAGCACTTAATCCAGTCACACACACTGAATGAACTGACAACCTCTGGAAATCTGGATAAAAAATTAGAAAAAGAAAAACAGCACAACAAGAGGTCTTGGAGTATTTCATTTGTCAGCACTAATTGTACTGAAAATATTTCTCCTTTGTCTAAAAAATTGCAAGATATTTTAAAGGCGCTAAATTTGCACTCACTTTATAGAGCACGATGGATAATAGAACACAGTATTTCTAACAACCAAACTTTGGAAGACATTTGGGTACAGCTTAATCAAATCATCAAACACAATGAACTTCCATCTTGTAACGCTACAATTCAGAGGCATATAGGCCAAATATGGGTGTTTTGTGATGTTATGTACTGTGAATATGTGGGAAACATTCTTAAAGGAAAATTAGCTCTTACTGGAAAAATTAATTTATTTGTGCGTAAATATGGTATTATTTTTAGTATGTAAAATGAAATCTGATTGTCAAAATTAGTAGAATAAAAGTTTTATGACAGCCATAGGCATGTATTTATTTAGCAAGTTGAAATGCTTACCTTGGGCTAGGTGCTAGGATGTAGTAAGAAAGACAAACGTGGGTCCTCCCCTCTCAGAGCATACCTTCAGTTAGTACCTTGAGTTAGTCAAACAAACTTCTTTAGAAAAATGAGTGAAACTATACCGAATAAAAAGGCACACATTTGCTGTATAGTACAGTTTCCAGCATGGCAGGAGTTCAATAATATGTGGTAAATATGATCTTCAAAAGGATTATTTGCAGCCAGAGGTGACTAATAATGGTTTAAACACAAAGAGTTAGCTGATTTTTACTAAAGAGATAATCTTTTCTTGACAGCTTTCACTCTATCCGAATACTGTTTTGTTCTTAATTACCTTTATACTATCTCAAATGAGACTCTTGTGTAGAAAATAATCATGCATAAATACTTGCAAAAGTCAAGTGAAAAAACTCTGGGGAGTAGGGAAAAGTTTTTGGAGCAACTTCTTCAACAACTCCTTGCTTTTTTATTTCATTACTCTCACTCCATTCAAGACAGCTGCAGAGACTTCAAGAAGTTATTCAGTGTTGCCTGTGAGGTTGGGTGTAAAAGGTTGATGCTCTGCAATGGTAAACAATACATTTGGTTTATATTTTTCAGGGTATCACAAGATCACTAGTCAAGAGTTTGGCAATCATAACATTGATTTTTTTTTTGTGTGTGATACAATTACTAGTTTGGTACAGAGGATCAAAAATATAAGGTACATTCAGAAATCATGAGATTTTTCTGATTGGTTTTTAAATCCAAGAATCACACATTAAAAAGAGCATCTTTGAGCTAGGCAAGTTGTCACATGCCTGTAATCCTAGCATTCTGGAAGGCGACACCTGGAGGATCACAAGTTTGAGAACACCATGGGCAACTTTACTGGGTGAGGCCCTGTTTCAAAATAAAAAACAAAAAAGAAGTGTGCGAATGGGCTCAGTGCAGGGGCCCTGGACTCCATCTCCAGTACCCGCCTCTCCCCAAAAAAGCACGTTTGCTGTAAGTGAACTTTCTCAGTTTCTAAAGAACTTAAGCCTAAGAATTTAAAACCCACTTTGATTTCTTTGGAGCATTTTTTAGTGAATTTAGAACCTAATAACTAGTGATTCTAGCACTAGCTGGTAGTAGGACCAAGCAATATTTTGGGGTTTTTTCTGTTTGTTTGTTTGTTTTGTCTTTTTGAGAGTGTCACTATGCAGTTCAGTCCGGTCTTTGAACTCACTTTGTAGCCTAGACTGGCTTCAAACTCACAGCAGTCCTCCTGCCTGAGCCTCTCAGGTGTTGGGATTACAGGCGTGTGCCACCACACCCAGCTAACCTACAATATTTTGGGGTTTCACTGAGTTGTACACATACTGTGGAAAGAAACACAAGTATAGAAAGGTAAATCTATGAGAGCATTTGGTAAATTGCCATCAGAATTTACTCTAGGAAAGTGGCAGTAGTACCATAATTTTGTTTCCTCATAGGCCATCTATCTTCTAGTAAGATAATGTCAAATTCAAAATACAAAGGAGTGAAATAAGTTCATTTGCCAATTTAGAAGATAATAGTAAAATTTTTTTTGAAATTTCCAAGATGAGTTCCTGCCTAGTGGATTAGTTTAATTTCATCTATACAAAATGCAAAAAATTAATGCAGTATTCAAAAACTTGAATACCTTCAGGGATAAATAAGGTTTGTAGAATATGTAAGGACTCTGCCCTCTAGAAAATTCCACCTATTTTTTTAATATTCTGGCCAGCCAAAATATATGCAAATCGTACTTTGCTGTTTTTTGACCTCTGGCCTATCTTTGTCTTATTTTACTGATGGTCTATAAAAGTTATTTTTAATATGATTTTGAATAAAATCCTGTTGAATATTTGACTACTAAAGATCAGCTTTTTCAATTTAGGATACTAAAATGCATAATTTGTTTAAGAACCCACTTTAACTTTCAAAGCTGAATATAAAATTATTTACTAATTCTTTGGTTTTTTAAAAACTTGCTTTTATTGGTACATTATTTGGTTTTTCCAGCTAACATTATGTTTGATTTCTGAGATCCATTAACTCATGATAAAATAGGAAATATTGAGTTTTAAATCTTTACTTGATATTGGCATATTTTGGGTTGTTCTCAGACAACTATAGTAAAACCCTAACTGATGTAGAAGTTCGAGGAATAAAGATAATTTTATGTCACCAACTCAAATTTCCTAAGTTATAGAATCTGTAATATGATTTTTTATAATAATTCTTTGAATCCATAAGGTTCTATTTCCTATCAACTGCTTCTGAAGAAAAGAGTTCTTTTAATGCCAATTTGTGATTTGTTTATTTATTTGGAGACAGATTCTCACTGCATAGTTCAGGCTGGCCTTGCGCTCAGTATATAGCACAGGCTGGCCTTGAAATCATGCCTCAATCAGTCACCTGAATGCTGGGATGTACCAATGAACTCTTTTTTTTTTTTTTTCCTTTTCATTCCTTTGGTTTTTGAGAGACAGAGTCTTGCTCTGTAGTCCAGGCTGGCCTTGAACTTAGTATGTAATCCAGACTGGCCTTAAATTCCAGGAAATCCTGCATCAGTCCAAGTGCTGGGATTAAAGATGTGCAGCTGGTCTTCTCTGTTTATTTATTTATTTATTTTTTTTGTTACCAAGACTGGAGCTCAGGAACTCGCACATGCCAGGCTGCAGGCAGGTGCTGTGCTGCTAAGCTGTAACCCCAGCCCTACTTTTCTCATTTTTAATGGAAGGTTTCTCATTATCCACGTCCCACCATCTCATACCATGCCAAACCATATGAAAAAGGGAAATTTACAAGAAATTTTCTATATAATAGAAAGTTAAGCCTATATATATTTGGGTTAAACTCAAGGACACTTATAAAAGTTTTTCAAAATTCTCGTGAGAGTGTATTTCTTTGTTAAGATTTGGTTTCTCCTGAAATTTAAAAGATAATGAAGAAATAGCGAATAACTGGTACTAAAACTGAGCTTGGAATCTGATATTTAAATTCAAAGTAACTGCCTCTTGTATAACTTCCAGGTAACTTTCAGGTAGTTTCAGGTTCTACTTAATATTTTTAACTGATTTCCTAGTTAAAGGTAAGACTGAAAGTTGGAAACACTGCACTAACAATTGAACCCCTGGATCTCTATTTCCTTAATACTGTTTTGATCAAAAGTCCTACTTTGAATTCAATGGGTTATTTTAAGAAGACAAGACATTCCAGCTTTCTGACCTCAGGCTTACAATTAGTAATTACTGTATTTCAGAGAATAATCTTTAAATGGCCTTTCAGCTGGGTTAAGATCTAGGGTCTGCCATTTATTTGCTATATAATCCTTCTCGTGCAAATTACCCGCATCAGGCATTATCTGGACTCTGTATAATGGGAATGATTATACCAACCTTATAGAGGGTAATGAGAATTAAATGTGTTAATACATTTAAAGTCTTTAGCATAATGGCTGACACTAGTAAATGCTCAGTAAATGATATTGCAAAACAAAGTGCATTCAGAAATTCTGGGGTTAACATTTCTTTACTGTTTTAATATAACAGGTTTAATGACCTACAGAGTCAAAATAATGCCATTTTCTTTGGAATTTTGGTAAGATGCTGATGCTTTCTCATTCATCGAAGAACTATAGAGTATACTATGTGCCAGAACCTGTGTCAAAGACTGTACTACGCATGGTGACACACACCTGTAATCCCAGCATTCAGGAGGTTTAGGCAGGAGGATTGCCACGAGTTCAAGGCCAGCCTGAACTACATAGTGAGACTCTTATCTTTAAAAACAAAAAAAAAAGGCTGAAAAATTGAACGTGATGCTTAAACCTTACAGAGTTTGGAGAGGAGTGTTATAAACCAATAAATAAATATAGTTCATGATAAATATAAGATTCTACCTGGGTGTGATGGTGCACACCTTTAATTCCAGCACTCAGGAGGTCGAGGCAGGAGGATCATTGTGAGTTTGAGATCAGCCTGGGCTACAAAGTGAGTTCAAGGCCAGCCTGAGCTACATAGTGCAACCCTGCCTCAAAAAACTAGGGCCGGGAGTTTGGCTCAATAGCTTAATCACCTGTCTGGCAGGCGCGAGGTTGTGTTTGATCCCTGGTGCTGCAAAAAAAAAAGAAAAAAAAAAAAAACAAAGATTGTTTGGAAGAAACAGCATGATCTTTTATTTCAGAAAAGGGTTGTCTTACTTACTTTTCTCATTGCTGAAACACAATAGCTGCCACCCAAAGTTAAAGAGAAAAGCTTCATTTTGGCTCACTTGTAGAGGTTTCTATTCATTGTTGGCTGCCCATAAGTCATAAAGGGTAGCGTGGCAGGCAGAGGGGCATCACAGAGGAGAAACAGTTTCATGGTGAGCAGAAGGTAGAAAGGAGCAAAGCAGTGAAGCGGCAAGTGACCAGAGCAACCTTCTATCTGTTCTTTATAGTCCATCCAGACTACCTGTCCTTAGGGCAGATAGCACTCACTCCCAGGTAGGCTTTCCCATTATCCATACCCGGAACTGTGCCAAAGCCATCAGTAGGCTAATTTGGTAACTGCATACCCTTAATCCTAGCATCACACCCTCAATCCAGCCACCTTTGCAAAGCCCCAGTTATGACTACATGCGACTTTGGGATGGGTAGCTAGACACAAACCATGTTTAAGAGTGATATTTAAGCTGAGGCCAAGATGAGAAATACATGAAATTTCATTTGCTCATCCTAATTAATGTTAGGTGGTACACTTTTGTGTGTGCTGATGAATAGCATTCATATTGTGAATTAACCATTTAGTACTATCTTCTTAAACTTCTTTGGTTTTGCTTTAAATGAATACTTCTAGTAAAGTATAAAGATATAGCCTTCTGTGCTTTATTTTCTGAAAAAGCTTTATTTCTACGTTTGTCTTTATTTTGTTGTGTTCGAATGGTGATCTTTAAAAATAATCAAAATGATTTATTAAAAAATTGAAATGTGAAGCCGGGCGTGGGAATGTGAAGTCGTGCGTGGTGGTATGTGCCTTTAATCCCAGCACTCAGGAGGCCAAGGCAGGAGGATCATTGTGAGTTTGAGACCAGCCTGGGCTACAAAGTGAGTTCAAGGCCAGCCTGAACTGCATAGTGAGACCCTGTCTCAAAAAAGAGGGCTGGGGATTTAGCTCAGTGGTGTAAGCGCCTGCCTGGTGGATGTGAGGTTGTGAGTTCGATCCCTAGTACCAAATAAATAAATAAATAAATAATATGGAATGTCCTACCCTCGCTAGATTTAATAAATAATGTACTTTTTTTTCCTCTTTTTTTTGTCGTTTAATAGTTGTTTATTTTACTATTTGGGCATATAGAGCTTTTTAAGATTTGAAATAAATTAGTAAATTTTAAATCTTTGTTTGGCTAGAATTGTGTAAGCCTGTATATTAGCTCATATTATCATACTTCCTATACAGATTTAATAATAAAGGAAACCTTTTGAGTTTCCAGTTACAAATGATTATCACTAAGAAAACTCAAAAAATCGTGGCGTAAACTTGTTTCGTAGTTAAAATGATATATCTGACCTTGTTTTCTTGAGATAGACTGAAACAGATTGATAGTTTGTTGATAGCTTACAACGAAGTCACTTGAAGTCACTCCAATTAAACAAAAGATAAATAATAGGAAACAGTTTTTGTTTTTTGTTTGTTTGTTTGTTTGTTTGGCAAAATGGCAGGGGATCAAGAGATGGAGGGAAAGAGAAAGCTGTGTTGTGTCCATGTACCAGCTTCCCATGATGAATGTGGTCATTGTGTGCTGCAAACATGTACTAAGAAAAATTAAAATTTGAGAAGAATAAATAAACCTGGTGTTTCTAATACACCTTAAACTTTAAAATTGTTTTCTAGTTTTTATATAATGATGTGTAAAATTTGCATGTAATTTTTGTAGTTGTAAAAAAAAAGTAAAATTATTGTCTTTTGGTTATCAATTTATATTGCATAATAACTTTTTTTTTTTTTTTTTTTTTTTTTTGGTGGTACCGGGGATTGAGCCCAAGGACTCTTGCTTGCATCCTAGGCAAGTCTTCCCAAACTGCTTCCTGCTGCCTTTTAAATTTTGAGATAGTCTTAAGTTCCCTGGGCTGACCTCAAACTCTTTATCTTTCCACCTCAGCTTCCTGAATAGTTAGGATTACAGGCATGCACCATGGCACCCAACACATAATCATTCATGGGTGATAATATTATGAAGTACATAATATTTAGATGTTTTATACTAGCATGAAATTGATGAATGCTACACATTGGGCTTGAAAATATCAGCCCAAAACAGTATTAATGTTTTTCATATGTTTATTTTCTTAATTCATAGTGATGCGGTTGACTAAGCCTACCTTATTTACCAATATTCCAGTAACATGTGAAGAGAAAGATTTACCAGGTATGTATGGCCTGTGCTTACTGTATTTGGATCAAGGGAAGAGTTGAAACTTGAGTTGCCTGCGTTTTCTTGCAATAAACTTAGCCTTCCCAATCTTACGCTAACACTTCGTTGAATTCCTTGTTGTCTTTTATACCATCTGAGTAATTAGCCTCATTATAATACACAGGTCAAGATACTGTTGATGTCCTATGTAACAAGAGCCTTTTAAGTAGAAATACATCTCATTCACTACATTATTGAAATATTACTTTTATCCTTAAATGTTGCATAACTACAGATATAACATTCTCTTTACTTAGAGTGTTTTGTTTTTTTGAGACAGTCTCACTACATAGTTCAACCCAGCCTTGAACTCACTGCATAGCCCAGGATGGCCTTGAACCCGCAATAATATTCCTGCCTCAGCTTCCCAAGTGATTACAGGCGTGTGCCAGCATGCCCTACTTTTACTTAGAATTATTGGTGCTTTATATAGTATATCGTATATCTCATGACCTGCATTTTTCTTTGTTGCTAAAGTGTTCATTCTGTGAGATCACAGTATTTGGTAGGCTCTTTTTATATTAAAGATTAAAATGACATTATGCATTATAGAAACATATCAACATCTCTTCCGGCTATATCTTTGGAGGTGCTAGGCATTACCCAGACATTGCACATACTAGGCAAGAGTTGTACCACTGAGCTATATCCATAACCCTCAACTGTATTTTTATGTAAGGAAAATTATTTAACAAATAGATGCTAGAATTTTATGTTTTTCTTTTACTGCAGGAGATCTCTTTAACCAACTAATGAGAGATGATCCTTCAACAGTAAATGGTGCAGAAATTTTAATGTTGGGAGAAATGTTGACTTTACCACAAAATTTTGGGTAAGAAGAATATAATCACATAAGACACAACAATATATTGAAGCCATTACAAATCACGTTTTCAAAAATAAACTAAAGAATGGGAAAATGCTATAATATATTTAAGTAGTTGAAAAGTTACATTATGTTATATTTTTTTTAAATGAGACACATACCAAAATAAAATGTTAATAGTGGTTCCTTAAATGACAGCACTGTAGCTTTCTTTAGATTTCTTTTTTGTTTGTTTGTTTGTTTGTCTGTTTTTGAGACAGGGTCTTGCTGTGCAGTTCAGACTGGCGTTGAGCTCACTTTGTAGCCCAGGCTGGTCTTGAACTTGCAACGATCCTCCTGCCTCATACTCCTGAGTGCTGGAATTACAGGCATGCGCCACCATGCCTACCTTGCTCTCCTTAGATCTTATTTTTAAATGATCATATATGCCTTTTACTATAACTAATTGTATCTAAATGTCTTTTTTGGGAGCAACTCTTTGGTGAGTCTCAAGGCTGTCTCCCAACAGACATGAGATTTGTCAGCTAACTAGGAACTCTAGATTTTTTATTTCTGTTCATGTTTTAGCTGTTCACTTATTCTGGATTACTGTTGAAGTGGAAACTCCTGGTTCTACTCTTTTTGCTACTGAAAAAATTTGATACAAAAAAAACTTTTCTGGGTTTTTTTTTAAGACTTACAAAATATGTTCACGGATTACTGTCTTGGAAACTTGAAAATCATTCGTATACTAAGTGTAAAACAATATAGACTAAAGCCACTGGTCATTTCATTAGAAAATCAAATAAATTGGTAAAAATACTCCAAGAAGAATTAGCTTGAATCTCTTTACATTGAGAGCATAAGTTATTTTAAAATGGAAACTTGACATCTTTTAGCCTATCTACTTATACATCTGAAATGCATTATTATTTTGAAATTGAGAAGGTAAATGAATGAGCAGCCTCCTAAAAAATAAAGAGATGCTGAAGCAGCATTTCACCTGATTCTATCCTTTAGTAAATTTTCTCCATTTGAAGTTATTAAGTAGTGCTCACACACAATATTTATGATAAAATCTGGATGAATTTTTGCTTACAGTTTTACTTTATTTCACAGGAATATATTTTTGGGAGAGACATTTTCCAGTTACATCAGCGTTCATAATGATAGTAATCAAGTTGTAAAAGATATACTGGTAAAAGTAAGTGATATTTTTGTTGGGAATGTATTTTAATTTTTAAAACTTCATTAAAATGTTTTTTGTTTTGTATTGAATTTTTTTTTTAGGCATGGTACTGTTGGAAATTAAAATGAGGGCTTCAAACATGCTTGGCAAGTCATCTACCATTGAACTTTAGTCCCAGCCCTTTTATTTTGAGACAGGACCTCACTAAGTGCTCAGGCTGCTCACTAAATTTTGATCCTCCTGCTTCAACTTTCTAATCAGCTTGGTTTACTTGTTTTCTACCACTCCTGGCTTAAAATGCCTGGTTGATGCTGGAATTTTTAATTGTCATTAAGAAGTCATGAAAGATGCCTAAAGGCACAAAATACTTGCATAGAAATGTGTTTCCTCATTCTCAAAGTTTATGGTAGATTGGATGAAAAAATGACTAGTCAGAAATAAATACTTCTTGTTAATATATGTGATTACCATAATATTTGAAAGAGGAAGAAAGATCACTGGGGATTGTTATCAGTCTGAAGACTTATTGGAGAAGAGGAAAAGCAAGAGAAACTCCAAAGAATGTTAGGATATAGAGAAAAAGTAAAGGACACTGTAATCAGGCAGAGACAGGGATATTTATGGAATGTTGTAGCTGTAAACAAAATTCATTTGATAAGAGTAGATAAGGTTCTTAATTTGATGTGCTTGGTTTCATTACTGTCATTTTATATTACAGTTATTAAGTATATTATGTTGTATTTACCCTGGTTTGGGGGCAGTTTTTATTTTTCCAATTGAGACAGGGTCTTGCTGTATAGTTTACTCTGCCTTTGGTTTGTTTTTTGTTTTTTTTTTTTTAATTTTTTTGTGGTACCGGGGATTGAACTCTCAACCTCGCGCCTGCCAGACAGGCGCTTAAGCTGCTGAGCCAAACTCCCAGCCCTGGTTTTTTGAAGCAGGGTCGCACTATGCAGCTCAGGCCGGCCTTGGGCTCGCGTTATAGCCCAGGCGAGCCTCGAACTCACAAGGCTCCGCCTACCTCAGCCTCCGGAGTGCTGGGATTAAAGGCGTGCACCACCATGCCCGGCTTTTACGCTGTCTTTGTACTCACTATGTAGTCTAGGCTGACCTGGAACTCACAGCAATCTTCCTCCCTCAGCCTCCCAAGTGCCTGGATTACAGGCATACACCACCACACCAGGTTTGCTGTGTTTTTAATTTTATGTTTTTATTGCTTATTTAGTTTTTAAAATGTCCTTTGGTATTTAGGGAAATTTATGTTCTTTTTTTTTTCCTAGTTTTTAACTTTGTATTTATTTTTTTGTTCTCTTTTGGTACTTGGAATTGAAACCAGATCCTTCACACAGAGCTAACACCCAGCCATTTCATTTTTTTTTTTTTTGAGACAAATTCTTGCTAACTTACCCATTACTCGTGATCCTCCTGCCTCAACCTCCTAGCACTGGCCTTTGCATATATGCACCCCCAATATTTCTTTCTTTTAAAGTGCAAAATACCTGCCTTCCCACTTACCCTGTTTTCCTACTTAGCCTCTTACTAGAGGACATTTAGTGTTTAATTGTACCCTTTCACTTTCACCAGTTGGTTGTACTACTTTCCTCTTCTCCATTTTCCCCCCTTTTTATTTGGATCTTTGTTAGATGAAGTTGACTTCTTAATTATGTTGCCCATACCTGTTACTTGATGTTTGTGTGTTTGCTGCCTTCTAGTTACACTAACCTAAAGTTTTGTATAGTTTTATTTGTTCTTTTTCTATTTTTATTTTCCTGAGGATATCTTGGGAGACTCACACATATACTATAGATAACCAGAATTCTGCCATCAAAACTTTTTTTTTAATATTTTATTAATAATAAAAGACAAGGCAGAAGAAAGTCCCCTATACTTGCTACCTTGACTGCTGTAAAGAGTTGCTTGGGTTGCTGCCCAGAGGCCTGGCCAAATCTACAAAACAAAAGTTGGTTGATGTTCCTTGGTTGCTATCAATCCAGCCAGACCTCCGAAACAGCAGGTTGCTTATGGGGGGTGGGTAGTGTTTGTCCCTGATTCCAAGCCCGCCTGCCGGTGCCACTCGGGCCGGGCGGGGGCCCCGCGAGGGGCCCTTCTCATTCTCCAAAACTTTTTTTTTTAATAGTTTCCTGAACTTTGAAATTGTGGAAATAGATTGTGATCTGGAGTTTTTATTCCTTTACTGTCATCTTATTAAAAAAAAAAAATTCAGTTGGTCATGCGAAACACTCCTGTAATCCCAGCAACCTAACAGGATGAGGCAGAAAGATCACAAGTTCAAGAATATCCTGGCTAATTTAGCAAGACCTTGTCTCAAAATAAAATGGAAAACCAAAGGTTTACATAGGTAGCTCTGTATGAAATGAAGGACCTATGTTCAATTCCCACTATCCTCCCCCACACACAAAAAGTCCCAAAAGTAAGTCTGAAAACCTTAGCATGCTACCAAATAAAATGGATTCTATTAAGAAAATATTGTAATTAGCATAGTATACATTTTAAAAAATAGTAATTCTAATGGGCTGTACTAGTGGGTTCACAACCTTCTGAAGACATCAAAATAAACTGGTTTGTTAAAACCTGCTAGGCTCTATTCCAGAGTTTCTGAACCATTTGATCTGGTATAATGCCTAGAAATTTGCATTTCTCACATATTCCCAGGTGACACTCTGTTGGCCAGAGAGCCATATTTGGAGAGCCATTGGTCTAAACTAATCATTCACACATGCGTTGAACAAACACGTATGCCAGACATGATTCTATGTACTGTGGTTATAGAAAGGCTCCTCTGTTGTCTTGAAGCTTAGTCTGGAGGTTTTATTTTTTTTCTCTACTCAAGAACATGAACCCTCCTTTTAAGTATACCAGGGTTTCTAAAGACATATTGAGTCTTTACAGTTGTGTTTTCCTAGCTCTGTTCATTTTACTTGAAATAATTCTTCCCTTCTCTTTACCTCTCTGCCTGCATAAATCTCTTTCTTCCAAAAGTCAATTTGCAACATGAAGCCTACCATGCAATTTAAATTGCCAGCTTATCCCAAGTCAGCCCATTCTTACCACTTTATTCTGCTGTTTTTCTCCCAAGACATTTACTAGTGGCTAACATCTGTGATATTCTTTGTATAGTATCAGTTGTCTTCCTCACCTTCTTCCCAGAGAATATAAGCAGGATGGGGATTTTGATCTGTTTTTTTGACTGAGGTATCTTTAACTCCTAAAATAGGCTCTGGAATATGGTAGGTCATTTGAAAATAAATGTTTAGCACAACATTATTTATAATAGCCAAAAAGATAAAGGCAAAAACATTGAGCCATTTTTACATTGCATTATAGTTAAGATTAATGTTAGAAGATGACATAGGAGAACTTATTGGGAGAAACCAAGAGACCATTGTGACAGAAAAATGAATGGGTTGGATATTTCCTTTCCTTTTTTTGTTCCCCCTCTTCTCTAATATTGAAATTGTTCAAGAAATTTTGAACCTCAGCTTTATTACCTACTAGTTGTATAACTTTGGGGAAGCTGTTACTTTTCTTTGCCCTTTTTTTTCATTGTTCAAAAATAGGGCTAATACTACTTGCCACCTATTGCCAGATTGTGGAGATTAAATGAGTAATTTGGAACAGAGCCTTGCACACAGTAAGTGCTCAATAAATGTAAGCTACTGCTATTTTATAACTGACTATAGCAAAAGAGACAGGAATAATAAATATTCCACTTCAAATGACTAACATTAAGAAAGAATCTGAGCTCTTAAGTAAAACCCTTTGCTAATCCCCACAACCTAATGTGCTCTTCAGTTTTTCTGAACTTTTCTTGACAATTGCCTTGAGATTTTATCATAACTTTATTTGTATATTCAAAAAATACTTAAAAACTACCTACTATGTGCCAGGTACTGTGATGCAGTAGTTAGCAAAAAAAGACAGAAATCTTGAACCTCAGCTTCATTACCTATTTGTTGTATAACTTAGGGAAGCTGTTACACTTCTGTGCCCATTTTTTTTGTTGTTGTCTATAAAACAGGGATGCTACTATTTCCTGTCTACTGCATACCCTTTCTCCAGAGCCCCTTCTGATAGGTGAGACAGAAACAAACAGGTAAACAAAGTCGTAAATGAGGTAATTATACATTATGATAAACATTCCAGAGGAAGTAGCAGTTGAATGTGATAGTAACTAAGATGAAAAGAGACTTTTATTTAAGAAAAAGTAATAGCTGGTTAAAAGAAAATAAAAAGGGGGAATACAATGAGAGTAACTGGGTGGCAGAAAGTGCTACTTGAGAGAAAATAGTACTTTATTCGTAAACTTAATGTCATCCCCTAGGAGTAGATTAATTTGTTTCTGACATCTAATATTGGTCTAGATGAATACTTATCTTTCAGTGTTATACACATGTCAGTCTATTTGTTTTGGTAAAATTCACCTGCATATATGTTTTAAAACTGTGTTCATACTGATGCCTCAAATTCTAATCTAATGCCAAAGGTTTCATTTGCAACATTCCCCCTTTCTTTATTTTTTTTTGTTTCCTTCTAATATATACATAGTTTCACAACTGTTCTCCTAAACTTATATGAAAAAAAAATGCAACCTCTAAGCACAATATCTGTATATGGTATCATTCTTGTCTTTTGACTGAAACTACAGTCAGGATTTTATTTTGTAAATTTACTTAGGTTAATTCATTTTTTTCTTTCTCGTCCCCCTGCTGTAGTTTTTGTCATTTGTAATAGTTCAGGTCAAATATTAACCATCTATATTCCATTTTAAATTCTTCCTAATTATTTCTTTTTGAAGGGAGAGGAGTTGTGTACTGTTCCACACATCAAAGCTCAGAACTATACAGAAAGGTTTACAAAGAAAAGAATTGCTCCCCATTCATTCCTACTTTCTTGTTCTTATCGCCCCTATTCTTTTTTTTTTTTTTTTTTTTTTTTTTTTTTTTTTTTTTTTTTTTTTTTTTTTTTTTTTTTTTTTTTTTTTTTTTTTTGCGGCACCGGGGTTCGAGCTCACAACCTCGCGCCTGCCTGACAGGCACGTAAGCCGCTGAGCCAAACTCCCGGCCCTGGTTTTTTGAGGCAGGGTCGCACAGTGTAGCTCAGACCGGCCTTCGCTCGCGTTGTAGCCCAAGCCGGCCTTGAACTCACAACGCTCCGCCTACCTCAGCCTCCCGAGTGCTGGGATTAAAGGCGTGCGCCACCACGCCCGGCTGTTATCGCCCCTATTCTTTCCACCGATACCTGTCCATACCCTGTAATAACTGGTCTCATTTGGGTCCATCCCCTCTTTCTTTCAAGGCTGATCTTCAGACAAGTTCTCAGCGTTTAAATCTTTCAGCTTCCAATGCTGCAGTGGCTGAACTTAAACCCGATTGTTGTATTGATGATGTTATACACCATGAAGTAAAGGAAATTGGAACACACATGTAAGGATTAATTTTACTGCTTCTCGAAGACTGTCACTTATACCTTTACTTGATATTTTTGTTATCTACTTATCTTTATACCCAAGAATTCACTTCAAAAGGAATTTTATTTTCTATTTTTATATGTTTATCTGAAACAAACTTTAAACAAAATGTTTGTTATATAGGAAAAATAAATGAAACTTATCATTGTCTAATTAGTTTAATTTTTGCATCCACAATCTTATCTGAAAAATTAAAACCCTTGCCAGTGTTTAAAACTCAGCACTCTGACTGAAAGTGTGTTCATTATTTTTTGAAATGCAAGTAGCTGGTGTTCATAGCATTTGTTTTTAAATTGAAATTTTTTTCAGTGTTTTATTTAACTAAGTACTTACACTGCCTTGGAACTCAGAAATACAAAACCAAAGTTAAAGCAAACTATGAAAAACAATTCTCAAATTTTGTACTTTGCTTTCCTGGCCTGGCTATATATTTGAACATGAAATGCTCTATTTTTCTTTTATTCTAAAAGACAAATTTATTACCACCTTTGCTTTGTCTCCAGTTTCATTTTGTTCTTTGCTTCTCTTTTTTGTGACCATTAAAGCATGTAATATAGGTACTATATTAAGTATGCATAATAGGTAATTATTTGATCAGTTAATTTTGGTGCAAAGATCTGCTGTAGGTATTTTTACTATACAGTAAATATGTACATTTTTTTTTTCCTGTGATTGATATGAGCTTCAGCGTTAACATTCCTGGAATTCAGATTCCTGAGACATCATTATTTTATGATCTTATATAAGTCACTCACCTCTTCAATGACCTCCCATTGCCTTTTGAAAATTCTGGGCTTGCATATGTTTTCAAAGCTCTCCTTACGGTCTAATTCTTGCTAACATTTTCTCACACTTTCCTTTCTCACAGCAGTCATGTTGAACTTTTGTTACCTCTAAACTATATGGCTTGAAATATGTTCCCACATAGGGGAGTGCATTTTGTATAATTTACATTTACCTTTTTTTTTTTTTTCTTTTTGGGTATCTCTGGACCGCAAGATTTCCTCAGAGTATTTCCTAACTTTTGTATATAATACATACAACTTCCAACTTGTTTGTATCTTTTGTTCTTCCAATTACTTACTGAGTGCCTGCCTTCCCCATTAAAACTTAAGGTTTAAAACTCTGGTGTATCCCCAGAACCTAACAGAGAGCAGTGGTCAATATTTGTTGAAGTTGAATTTATTGACATGGTAATAAATATGTAAAATCCCCATTTTACAGAGATGATACTCTTACAGAACTATATAGCTCATTTACCATACATAAATCTCAGATTTGAATATATTTTCAAACCCTGCAGTATTTCGTACTATGAGCATTTAGAGAGCAGGTAGTGTTTTGATCAACATACTTTCTAGCCCAAAGTACAGGAAAAATAACACTACCTTATAATGTTATGACTTAGTAAAATGACTATTAAAATGTAAATATATTTCCTTCTAGTCTTTTTATATGCACATATATAATAAATACAGTATAGGTGATTTAATATTTATAAAATTTTGATTATGTTACTCTTGGTTTTGTTGTTTTCAATTCACGGAGCATTTTTCTGCATCAGTCAATATTTAAGAACATGACCTTTTTAGTGACTGTATCCTATACATTTGCACAGTGTGCTTTGTGTAACTAATTTTGAACGTTTTATTATTTTCAGTTTTTTACTGTTATGAATAATATAGTAATGAATACTTCAATATTTTCTTATAGTTACTTGCAGTGATGTTCTATGGAAATGTGTAAATCTTTTAAAGACCCTTTTCCAAAAAAATTGTTTTCTAAATTCCATGCAACCACTAGCAATGTAAGGAGTCACTTTCTCTAAACCCTCGTCAACCCTGATATCACTTATAAATTATTCCTGCCAAATATGAATAGATGAATTGTCTCATTATTTTAATGTGTTTTTTTGACTATTCATGAAGTCGAACTTTTTCACATCTTGGTTAGCCTGTTATGAGATTGTGATACATATATGTATTGCTTCACTCATATTGTGAGAGAATGACTTTTTTTGCTTATTAACTTGTAAGAACCCTTTATATATTAACATTCTGATTTTATCATATTGTTACAAGTATTTTACCAAAGTTTGTTTTTTGTTTTTAATGGGCTTAGTGTTTTATATGTATTCAATTTAAAGTTTCTTACTGATTTTTTCAGTGTATTTATGTTAAGTCTAACCTGGAATTTCCTTAAAAATCTCTATTTTTTCTACTCTAGATGAACTTGTTTTACATTTAACTGTATCACTATTCCCATTCCAAAATGCTGTCTCATTTTACTAATCAAAAGCTTTCTTCTTCATGTATTTGTATCTCTATCTGGTGGAACTTTTCTTTTTCTGCTCTAATCTCATTTGGCTACAGTTTCACATCATGGATAAAAATTTTTTCCACATTTGTAAGTGGAATTGAAGTGTGTTGCATTTACTACTGAGAAATGAAATTGAAAATGATTGCAAATCATGAAGATATCTTTCTGTTTCAGCTTGGTATGTGCCGTGAGTTATACAACTCAGGGTGGAGAAAAAATGTACTTTAGAAAATTCTTCAAATTTCAGGTACTGAAAATGACAATGATTAGTAGTTTTTAGATTCCTTTTGTTTTCTTGCAAGTGTAAGCTATTCCTATCTGTAAGGAAAACAAGCTCCAAATGGACCAAATGCCTCGTTACATGGGATTGTCATGTTAGAAGTAATCCCATGACAGACTAAATTTGCGGTGGTAGCTGGGTTTTTGAGACAGGGTCTTGCTGTGTACTTCAGGCAGGTCTCAAACTCACTGTATAGCCCCAGCTGGCCCTAATTTCAGACAGTCATGCCTCAGCCTCCCAAGTGCCGGGATTATAAGCATGTGTCACTGTATCCAACATATCAGACTAAATTAACTTAAATAATTTAAAAATTACCACCAGTGTAACATTTTCAAATGAAATTAATTTTTTTTTTTTTTTTATGCGGCACTGGGGATTGAACTCACAACCTCACGACTGCCAGACAGGCGCTTAAGCCACTGAGCCAAACTCCCAGCCCTAGTTTTTGAGGCAGGGTCACACTATGTAGCTCAGGCTGGCCTTGCACTCACATTGTGGCCCAAGCCAGCCTTGAACTCACAAAGCTCCTCCTACCTCAGCCTCCTGAGTGCTGGGATTAAAGGCGTGTGCCACCACACCCAGCTATGAAATTAATTTTTACTGTAGTTTTAAAAATACCTTATTTTCATAACTTAGCAGAACAAACAAAACTGCAGAACAGGAATACATGTAAAGCCCAGATAAAATGATGTAAGTACTATTAAAATTCTAAAGAAATATTTAAATGAAAGATTTTTTTTTTAGGGTGAGTAAATCAAGCTTTTTTTTGAAGGACTCCACAAGTCACTAGAATTTTAGGTACAATTTTGTATTAAGACATAATATTTAACACTCATCAAAAACCACTGGTCCAACTCTTGTATATGTAGATGAGAATATAAGACTATCACATATAGCAATGTATTTGTAGATCTAGATATAAAGCTACACTGGTATTTTTTTCATTGCTGTATAAATGGGGAAGAAGTACTATCAATAGAACAACAAATTTGCTGTTGTTTTGCTGTGTCAGTCATATAAATGCCTTTTTTTTAAAAGAAAAGAAAATGTTTGGTTGTTCTTTTGAAGTTTTTATAAAAATGTGTAAAATATGTTTAACCAGATGTTTTGAAGTAAACATCCATGTAACTGTCACCCAGTCCAGAAATGATGATAGCCTTTCCAAAAAAAAATTCATTTAGGATTTCTTTTTTGCCTAAAAATATTGCATACCCATTAAAAAATCTTTTTAACAATTAAATCACAAAATTGCTCTGACAGATTTAGACCTGTCATCTGAAACAAATCAAAAATGAAGAGTCAAATAATAGGAATTTCCTGATTAATTTGCTTTATCTGTCCAGGTTCTCAAACCATTGGATGTGAAAACTAAATTTTATAACGCAGAGGTAAGTGTTGGGCACTGAATGTGATTTCAGATTAAACATTAATGATCTAATAACATGAGGTATTACATTTATTTCCATATTGAAATAAATTGCTGATATGATTGTAAAATGATCATAAATTTCAATTAAAAGTAAATAAATTTCAGTAATTTCATTTTAATCTGCTATCTTCGAACTATGTGTAATCAATATGTATTGATTTCTAGTCTCGTTAGTATTATGAGGCATTCACTTTCATCAAATGACTTTCATTTAGCGGTGTTGTTATTGCTTAAAAACGCAATCTGTTGAATTTTTACAGTACTTTTATATTTTACAGAAATTAAAGAAGTAAATTTAGATTTAATATTCTTACAGAAAAATAGTGACAAGTGAAGCTCAGTCCATTAAATTTTTTTCCTGGGAAGTCAGTGTGCCAGCCAGAGTTAGGTTGTCAAGTCTGTTAAATGGCTTGAAAATCTCTTTGTGAGAAGCAGTATTGGCAAGAATAGAGAAAAAGTCATTTGTAGAATAAAAGATAATCATCTTGTATCTTAACAAAAAAGAGAAAACAGACATAGAAGAATTTATTGTTTGGATTTTTTTCTCCAAATCTATATTCTTTCTACAGCTGAAGAAAATAGGTTTGACTTGGTTTTATTACGCTTTTTGTTTTGCTTTTTGTCTTTTAAGCTGGGGCATGCTTCATAGTTCAGGCTGACCTTGAACTTGCTGGCCTCCAAGTCACAATCCTCTTACTTCGCCTCCCAAGTGCCCAGCAAATCAGATCTCTTTATCACCGACAATGATATTTTTCATTCCACAGTGATAAATTCAAAAATATTCAAATACAGTATTTTGAAAAGACAATTATATTTCTGTTTTAAACCAGATAATCAGAAATTTGCAGTCATGTTTCAATTTTTTTTTTCATGTTTCAAATTTGATAGGTAGTTTTACCCATCAAGATTCTGAGATTTCATTCATTATAAAGTTTGTATTACAACTGGAGATACTTAGCTGTCAAAGTTAAGGAACCTAACCTAAAGTCAAGATCTATTAGGAGAAAAGAAAAATGCATACAGTAATAAAACTACCCAGGATACTACACAGTGAGTCTTGAGAATGATATAAAAAAACAAGAACAAGATCTTGGGATGAGAACTTGAATCCATAAAAGCTGTTTGGAGGGGAAGTAGAACTGAATTGGGGTCTAGAAGGAATGGATACTGAGAACAGACAAGTGCCAGCAATGAAGGCCTTCCAAAGCAGAGTCGCAGACAATGTGGAACATTAAGTACATTGTGAAGAGCATACATATTTCATGAGAGAGTACCGCCTCATCAGGTTACTAGGTGGTTAAAAAGTTGATGTTTTTACATCTTTATTTTACCTTTTTTCTTAATAGCATACTATTGATTAATATAACTGTTCGCTTTGGTCAAATTTAAATCGTCTAATTTATCACTTTGCTGAAAAGGGTTTCATTTATAGTAGAGGGAAGAATATTAACTATTCTGTTATAACATATACATTTATTAAGAAATTTTAAAATAAATGGGATTGTGGGAGGGTGTTTTTTGTATTTAGTTCCTAGGAGGAACATGTAAAACTATATCAGGTTTTCTGTGTTAAAAGTATATCTATTCACTGGTAGTTTTGTTAACACTAGTATTTAGAGTGATTTTCAAATAGTCTTTCAAATGGCTAGTTACTGTTAAATATTACCAAAGTGACATGCTACCCATGAAAAAAAAATTCACATCTCCACCACATCAAGTAATTGGTTTTTATATTAATTTATCTATATTTTTTCAGTCTTTATGCATTTATATATAGCATTGTTTTGATATTCATAGTAACCATTTTTGTTTATTACTTTTTCCAGTTAACATTATATTTCACATAATCTTAAACTTTGCCCACAAATTTCAACTAAAAACTACTTATTAAAATTCTGAACTTTTGAAAATAGTTTTGTCTTTAAAAACCAAAAGTGAACAAATCACATTTAGGGTCTCTAAGACTGTCCAGTATTACCTGTCAGGAAAATAAACAGTGTTAAGGAGTAGTATGAAATAGATTATCTTGACCCTAAGTAGCGATTTTAGGTAGATTTTCGGAGTTACTAAACCACACCTTTATCAATAGGTGATGCTCACTACTCTGCTATAGTACTCATGAGGTAACTTTTAATATGCTTACATACATCTCAAACATGTTTTTGATTTGTGTTTAATAATGCTAATAATATGTTGAAGAGAAACATGATTCATGTTCTCAGTCTGCAGAGAACTTTTCATCCATTGGAGAAGATTGACATAACTACATATAAACACACACACATGCACACCCCAAATGGTAACTTGTATGCATGCTATGGGAACACAGAGGTAGAAAATTATTTTCAGTTATGAATTTAGTGAAGGAGGTCACACTTGACTTTGCCCTTGATAAATAAATAGGTTAAAATATAAAAAAGACTAACTGAAATCTATAAAGAAGAAGTGAATAAACACAATCATCTAAAGTAGTTTAGCCCAGCATTTCTGGAAATGTGGTACAGAGAACTCTAATTCTTTTAGCAAGGACTCCATTTTATATAAATATAGGAAAAGCTATATAATGTAGGTCTGTTCCGAATGTTGGGATGGTGTATATCCTTTCCAAACATTTATGAAGAATTACAATATAGTAAAGAATTTAGAGAACTAGTAAGGCATGGGATGTACCTAATTGCTTCTCTTTGAATATTCAGCCATAGTATTCTTCTCTATTCCATTGTCATTTAACTTTAGAAGTTTCATCTTTTAGAAAAACAATTTTGTCGTATTTTTTATGTTGCTTCCTATTTACTTTCTTGTTTACTAATCTGTCTTGTTTAGTAAGTAAAAAAAATGCAGAAATGCATTTTAAGTTATTCTTTTTCTTTAACATTTAACTCTGATTTTTCTAATTATTCTTTTTTATTTTTCCATTAGAGTGACCTCAGTTCTGTGGTAATTTGATTTTTTATTATAAATTTATATGCTTTTCTTACTTACCACTTTTTGACTCTGCCTAATAATCTATGTACAAAACATAGTGGAAAAACAGTTAGTTGTGAATCACCTATGTGAATTCAGTAAAAAATACATAATTTCAGTATACTTTTTATATCAGTTGTCTTATGTGGAAAAAATTAGGTCAAAGGTTCAATTATCGTATTGAAACAGTTATATGCACAGTTTTAGTGGTTTTTTTCTTAAGGTATTTTTAAAGGAAGCATGTTAAGCTTGTTTAAAATAACTGGGATTTTGAACAGTTTGCTGTAGAATACTCTTCTGCCCTTCAGTTGGTTCCATAGACTGTAAAATTCATTTTCAGATGCACAGACAATAGGTTTAGTTTTAATTCTGGGTCAGGTAAAGATGACCTTTTGATAAATGAATGTAGAAGGAAAGCAAATTTTTTCCAAGTTGGCTAAAGTTATATTTTCAATTTTCTATTTGCAATAAGCATTTGCTTACTTATCTTATGTAATAACAACATCAACAGCCTTAGCACTAAATTCTTGTCTTGATTTTTCAACATCAAACTACTTACTACTAACTGTTCAAACTAACTTGATTTTCCATTATGTTGCTTATTTCTCTTTCATTTCACCCAAGCTCTTCCTAAATTTATGCAGAAAATTTCTTAAATGGAAATGTGGGTCTGTGGATTATTTTTAAAAGCAATGGATTTATGGGATATTACTTTTTGTGCAAAAGTAATGCCTTAAATGAATATCTTGTTTTGATAAATCATTGTATTTCTGTTTTTGTTTGAGCACTGAGAGTCTGCTTTATTTTAGACATACTAAATTACAACTTCATTATATTTTTGCAAATGGTTCTCATTTTTCTGGCTTTAGTGATACCAGAAGCCTGTAAATCCCCAGTTTTGGGTCATGTTTATTTTCTATTTATTTCTCTGTGTGTATATATATATATATATACTCAGTCATACCGCAGCACTGTCTGGCTTCAGAACTCAACCTGCCTGATACTTGTCACAATTTGACAACAAAAAATTTATTTCAGCACTGGGCCACGATTGAGGGTGTAAAAAATTCGTTTTTTTAAAATCTGTGTCTTGAGTTTTAAGTTTTGTATCACAAAACAACCTCATTACTTAATATTAGCCCAGTAAAATGTGAAAGTTTGGGGGAGCTTTCACAAATGATTTATAATTATATTATTTCTTTGGGGGAAGAAGTTGTTTGGGTTTTGGCACTCATCACAAGTTCTGGAATGTGTTAATGACAAGTACCCAGGTACCACTATTTATCTATTTGTGTGTATATATGTAGACATATATACACACATATATGTACAAATATATATACACACACATTTTAAATATATATGAAAAAGTGATTCTTAGATATACTTGGTATATGATTTTTTATGTTAGTTTGAAGACAGTAGTGGTTATTCTTTCAGTTGTACAAAGAAAATAATGCCAAATAGCATAAGAACAAAATAAATTAGTATATATAAGCAGGGAGCCTAAATTTTTTTTTTTTTTTTTTGGTACGGGGGATCAAACTCACAACCTTGTGCCTGCCAGGCAGGCACTTAAGCCACTGAGCTAAATTGCCAGCCCTATTTTTTGAGACAGGGTCTCAGTATGCAGTTCAGGCTGGTTTTGAACTCCCTTTGTAGCCTAGGCTGGTCTCAAACTCACAATGACCCTCCTGCCTCAGCCTCCTGAGTGCTGGGATTAAAGGTGTGCGCCACCACATCCAGCTAGGGAATCTAAAAGTTATATAAAATTAATTATTTAAATTAGTAAATGAATTTTTACTAAATAACATCATTTTTATAACCTGTCACTAAAGCTACTAAGTATTCTTGCTTGATTAAAAAGCCCTAAGATTAGGTATAATTCATATGCTCTTATTTTTGTTTGTTTATTTTTTGAGCCAGGGTCTGGCTATGTAATTCAGTTCAGGTTGGCTGCGAACTCACTGTGTCCTCAGACTGACAGTGATTCTCCTCCTCAGTCTCTCCGTGTTGGGATTATAGGCTTGTGTCATCATGCCCAGTGTCTTATACTTTTTAACTCCTGAATATGTATTTAAAATACACCAAGAAATCACTGATGACCAGATTATAAAATAAATTATTCATAGTACTAGTGGTCACTAGATTAAGTTGAAGTAATATGACAATTGAAATCATATTATGGTGGAATATTATAAGGAATATATCATTATCTTAACACTGTAATTATAGACATAAAGGTATACTAATTATACTAAAGTTCATTGTAGCACCTTATTAAAAGATTTAGGAGTTTTTTAAGTCAAATTCCAGTTAAGCAAATACTTGGGGATATGAATACACAGTACATTCTTGTTATCCCACATCCATTGTTTGATGAAGGTATCAGTTAACTAACACTTGACTTTGCCTATTAATTATGTTAAAGTGAAGATTTCTTTTCTTGCATTAATTATACCTTTGATTTTCAGGCATGAACTAATCACATTTGTGGTTAATAATTTTTCTTTACATTGAGGTAAATATTGAAAGTACCATCACATTTTGGTGAATTTTTTTTTCATACCCTCAGACCGATGAAGTATTTCTTGAGGCACAGATTCAGAATATTACAACCTCACCCATGTTTATGGAGAAAGTGTCATTGGAGCCATCCATAATGTACAGTGTAACTGAATTAAATTCAGTCAGCCAAGCTGGAGAATGGTAAATATTACTTATAACGCATGCTTTTTTAATCTCCACTATTCTTGAATCTATTTTTTTTTAAATGTTTGCGATTTTGGGTCTCTTTGCTGGTGGTAGGTTTTTTTGATTTTGGTTTTTGACAGTCTCAGGGAGCAAACCCAGAGTCTTTGCACTGAGCTCCATCCTCAGCCTTTTTTTTTAATTAAATTTTATACTTTGAGACAGGTTCTCACTAGGTATTATGGCTTGTGTCTAATGTCCTCCCAAAGCCTCATGTGGTCACAAGTGGAGTTTTTCAGAAATGGTTAAATCTAGGATGTGTGATGCTCAAAATTAAGTGTGTGATGCTTGGATTAAGGGTGTGTGATTAAAGAAATGCACTGATTGATCTGGCACGGTTCTGGGTGTGGATGATGGGAAGGCCCACGTGGGTGTGGGTGGCACCACCCAAAAGGAAGGGGTAAAAGGGAGAAGCAGACTGCTGTTGCTGCTTGCTGCCTTCTGCCTACCATGAGCTGTTTCTCCTCTATGATGCCCCTTTGCCATGCTGTGGAACCAACCAACTGTGAATTAAAACTTCTACAAACTGTGAGCTACAGTACACCTTTTCCTCTTTAACTTTGTGTTTTGCATATTTTGTCTCAGCAATGAAAAAAAGTAACCAAGACACTTAAGTCACTAAGTTGCCAGGCTGGGCTTTGAACTTGTGATTCTCCTGCCTGAGCCTCCCAGAGTGCTGGGATTATAGAATTATGCCACCACACCTGGAAAAACTCAGGGTTTTTTTGTTGTTGTTGTTGTTATTGGGTTTTTTTGTTTGTTTGTTTTTCGTTTTTGTTTTGTTTTTTGTTTTTTGGTACTGGGGATCAAACTCATGAACTCATGAGCTCGCACTTGCCAGGTGGGCACTTGTGCTGCTGAGGTATATCCCCGGCAAGACTTAGCTTTCTTAGAAAAATTAAATCACAGAAAAATTCATATAAAAGAGTGCTCTTACTATGAGGAATGTGATAATATTGATACTTTTTTCGAAGTACTGGGCATTGAACCCACAACTTTCAAATTGAGCTACATCCCCATCCCATTTTTTATTTCCTATTTGAACACAGGGTCCCTCTAAATTGCTAACTTGCCCAGGCTGTATTTGAACTTGCAGTCCTGCCTCAGCCTCCCATAGTGCCAGGATTATAGGCCTGCACCACCAAGCCCAGTTGATACTTACCTTTAAATTTAGTTTACATTAGAGTCTACTGTATGTGTTTATACATACTATGTGTTTGGACTGTATTGCAAACAGTGGTTCTACTTTCCTAAAAATATCCTAGCTCTGCGCATTCATCCCACCATCTATGTAAAAATAGAGACTCTAGTGCTTTGCATTTGTGTTTTACTATTCAAAGCACATGTTTTTTGAGTTCTCATAATCCAGTGAGTTAAATGTGAAAGCTATCATGTTATCCTGTAAATGATAAAACTGAAGTATGAGGAGGAATGGTGGAGAAGTTAGAAAGTCAGGTTAGAATGAGTGTGAGTATAAACAGAATGCTACTCTCAACAAAAAAGGAGTAGACATGGGAATAGATGATTTTAAGCTGGGCATGGTGGCACACTCCTATAATCCCACACTTGGGAGGCTAAGGCAGAAGGATTGCATGTTTAAGACTATACTATATTACATAGAGAAATCCTATCACAAGAGAAAATGGGGGGGGGGAGGACAGGAATAAAGGATTTTAATTATTCTGTGCCTTTCTGTAGCTAATTTAGAAAAAGCAGAACAAATAAACATAGTGTTGACTTTAGTATAGATAAGGTAATAGCTAGAGAAATTACCTGATTTTCTTAATCAACATTTAAAAGTTTATGTTAGATTATTATGATAATTACGTACACAAAAGTCCATAGCCTCATTTACTGAGGAAAACAATTTTGTGTTCTTTTCCAGATAGTTTATTTTGGAAAGATTACTTAGTTTAGAATTGTACTTCTCAGTGCTGGGGGTGTAGCGCCATGGTAGAGCAGCTGCCTTAGCATGCCTGAAGCCCTGGATCCAGCCCATGGCACTACATTTTTAAAAAGTATCTCTTTTCTTATCCTATTTTAAAAATAATTTTAGAGAAAAGGGACAAGATAATGTGTTGATACCTATTGTACTTTTCATTTACCCAACACATGTCCAAGGTTTTATGCAGTACATTCATTTTATTAGAGAGAACTTTAAGGTTTTCCAAGCTAGGTGGGCATGGTGGCACCCATCTCTGCAGAAGCTGAGGCAGCAGGATCATTGTGAATTCAAGGCCAGCTCAAATTACATAGTGAGACCCTGTCTCAAAAAAAAAAAAAAAAAATTTCTATGTTAACTGAAAAAAAAAAATTAAAGTAAGTACTCAGTACAAGTTTGTGTTTAAACTTCCTTTTTGTACCAGGGATCGAACTCACAACCTCACACCTGCCAGGGCAGGTGCTTAAGCCACTGAGCCAAACTCCCAGCCCTGGTTTTTTGAGGCAAGGTCGCACTATATAGCTCAGGCCAGCCTTGCGCTCGTGTTGTAGCCCAAGCCTGCCTCGAACTCACAGCGCTCCTCAGCCTCCCAAGTGCTGGGATTAAAGGCGTACACCACCATGCCCAGCTTGTGTTTAAACTTCTAACCTCGTCTATTCCAGATCTCTGAGTGGTAAATCACCCAGTTTCTATCCAAAAGGAATGATCACAGCTGTGGCTTTTCTTTCAAAAGATGTTCAAAAATTTCACCCACCTATCTCTCCTGCTTTCAGTATCTCTACATTTGGGTCAAGAGCGTATCTGCAGCCAATGGATACACGCCAGTACTTATATTGCCTAAAACCCAAGAAGGAGTTTGCAGAAAAAGCAGGCATCATTAAAGGAGTAACAGTAATCGGAAAATTGGATATAGTATGGAAAACAAATCTAGGTGAAAGGGGACGGTTACAAACCAGCCAACTTCAAAGAATGGTGAGTCGGAAAAATCTTCTAGGAGGTTTTTGTATATTGTGAGGAGCCATTTAAAGCAATTTAAATGTTCCTAAGTCTGTCACTAAAACTTTGGCACCAATATGACAAGAGAAGAATAGACTAATAGTTTCATTGATCTCTAGGTAGAAAACCAGTACTGCAGTGTATGAAAAATATTCAAATGTTAATACATTGGTTTTTAACTTTACCAAACAGCTTATCAATTGTTCCTTCCCTTTGTTCTCACTGTATCTGACTTGAATTGCATTAAGATTTTCTTTTTCTTGCAGTGTCCTGAATGCTTGAACTTCCTGTATTCCACCTAGTGTTTATGCATTTTTTTAAAATTTAATTTTAAAAGGCATAAAACAATAAAAAGAATAGAAACGGTAATAAGACAGTAGGAAATCTACATTAGTTTCTATATTGCATATTTTTGTCCTCTAAATAGTTGCTCAGACTACCAGTTTTAGGCTTGCAAAGTCAAACAATACAGTTTCTCCGAGTCAGCTGGTTCTCATGGCGGGCATGCGTTTCTTTTTTTAATGTTAAGAATATGGCCACATGTGGTGGCACACACCTGTAATCCCAGCACTCAGATGGCTGAGGCAGGAGGATCGCCACAAGTTCAAGGCCAGCCAGAACTGCATAGTGAGACCCTGTTCCCAAAAAATAAAATAAAAAATCTGATGGATCCAAAACTCAGGTGAGCTGCACTAAAGTTATTGTGTACATATTGGTTGAATATTTTACCTAATTTCTGCCCTGAGAATAGCAATAGCTGGGTCTTTGTTTCTTCTGCTAGTGAGAATTTTCTTCAAGAGTCTCCCTTGATGATAAATATTAACTGTTCTTACATACTCTAAAAAGAATTTTTTTTTTTTTTTTGAAACAGGGTCTCACTATGTAGCCCAGGCTGGCCTCAAATTCATGGCGATCCTCTTGCCTCAGCTTCTGTAGTACTGGATGCACTACACGCAGGTGTGCACTACCACACGCAGCTCTAAAATGTATTTTTTGTTTGAGGCAACATTTTTTTAAAAAAAGATGGTGATGATCACTGAACCTACTTTAACATATATTAATTAGTTATCATTCTGCCACAGCATGTTGTCAGCCTTGGAGTTTCTAGTCAATCCTTGCCCATGGGTCTCATGGGAGATATGATTTTCTTCTTGGCTCATTTCAAAGTGAGCTCCCTCTGTCTCCAGGCACTAACCTTGCTCCTTTACATCGATGCATGTAGGAGCTTCAGTACCACTAAAAAATAAAGGCCCTTTGAGATTTGATCCCCTATAATTTTTTTACTGATTGCTTACAAGACTCATCTTAATTCTACTGAAAATTGAGTAATTACAACAAAATCAGTCCAGGTCTGCACTGTGTCCCACAAATAGTAATAGAAAGGGTAGACTGAGGAAAGGGAAGAATGAATCAAGTATTTTCTCAGAACACCAACTTGCTGACCCATATCTATTAAGTGAGTGTGTTGATGCGGTACCTTCATTGAGATAGAAAGATTTTATAATAAATATATTTTAACTGTGTTGTTTTTTTCCTTAGGCACCAGGTTATGGAGATGTTAGGTTGTCTTTGGAGGCAATCCCAGATACTGTAAACCTAGAAGAACCTTTCCATATTACTTGTAAAATAACAAACTGCAGGTAATGCCAGTGTTTATAGGTGGGTGTTCAACCCAAAAAAGAACTTTTTAAATTTCCTCTTATAGGTTTCTCTGTTGTTGAATACTGCAAAGTTCTTTACCTGGTATCTGTGTATGAAATATTTTTGAAGACCTATTTTAGGAATTTTCTGTGTTTTTATGTATCATACCTTATGTGATAGGTTTTAATTATTCACATTCTATGAAAGAGAAAGCCAACTCAGTGAGTTTAAGCAACTTTCTCAAGCTCAGAGAGCTAGAAAAGATGGGGCCAGAAGTTGAAATCAAATGTACTTGACATTTCTAATTCTATGTTCTTTTCATTTTTAGGTCCTTCACATTTCAGATAACTAAAACATGAACTGATTCTTTTAGAGTGATAATAAAATAGTAAGATAAATTTTTCTGGGGCATACTTGGACCTGAGCAGTATTTCATGTTAAGAAATCAAAACTCATTTAGTGAATTTAACATAAGAGGATAATCATAGGTTGGAAGCAAAGAGAGAACATAATCTACAAAGACTAGGCTTTGAATTAAGGAAAACCTAGAATTAAATCCCAGTCTCATCTATCACTTTTGCTACTATGTGTTACTATTTAATGTAGAGTATTAGCTGGGGTATTCTGATAATGTTACAATGATAAATCCCAATTCTCATAGAATGAATGTGTAATCCTTTTAATTCTATATCCATTCCAACTTTTTGCCATTGAATAGGAAACATTCATCCTTCAAAATTACAGAAATATCTACTTCTGTGAAGCTACCTAGCCCCTCCCAAGCATAATCAATCAGTCCTCTGAGATAGCAAATTTTAATTTAGTCTTCTAGTAACACACATGTATTGCTGTAATTTTTAGTCTCTTTGTCAATGAATTATGATTTATTTAAAACAGACATGACCACTTGGCACATTAGAACTCAGTAAACAAGTCATCCAAGGCAAAAATATTGTGTACACCGGATGTAGCAGGGATTGTTTTGTTATTTTTCAGGTATAGCAAATCTGTTTATTGGCCAAATGACAATGTACTATAAATTTTTAAAATTTATTTATTTGACCACTCACTTTAACTTTTGGTGATTGAAGAATGTTTCTAAAAGCACTTGCATCTTCAGTTTCTTCATCTATAAAAATGTGGCACCCCTCAACCCAACAGACACATAGACACAGCATATATACAACATATATAAAGCTTAATGCGTTTTTATGAGATTTAATGAAAAAAATTCATGTAGTGTGTCTTTATCTGATTTTGGTACTTAACGAGTATTTCAACTGTTCATTAGGGAAATAGAAAAAAGCTAGTATAAAGTCAGTATGTCTAAAAAGTCAGTAAATTAAACTATTTTAAAATATGGAGCCAACTATGAGGGAGAAGAGCTAAAAGAGCTGAATGTAGCCATGACTGGCGATAGAGTGGGAGATTATCTCCCTTTATCATCAGCCTCTTGGCATACTTGCATGAAAACTGTTTAAAACTTTACCTGTTTAAGGTGTACTAGTCGCACCTGGTAAAAGCGGAAAACTTTCCTTACGGCAAATAACAACAGTGAGCAAGTATGAATAGTATTTATAATCTTATAAATCTTGTCATTTTCTAAGTTACCTGCATGCTCAAGTAACATAGATTATTGAAAGCCCTAGACCAGGCTGAGTTTGTCTTTTTAGGTCCTATAAAGCAGCCAATAGAAATGTTAAAGATACATAGCAACAAAGATACAGAGTGTCTGTAAGTTTCCCAGATGGGGCAAAGCCATTAACAAGTCAGCACTAAGCAACCAGTGCTCAATAATAGAACCAGAAGACTGATCTGCAGGCAGATTAGTCTAAATCCATTTTGAGTCCTAATCGATACCATCTCCTTTCACTCTCATGACACTATCTTAGGTGAAATGAAAAGATGTTAATAGCTTTTGTCTTCTGTCTCACTTTTATTCTCCTGGGCACTCAGAAAACAAATTTACTGAAAAAGTAAAATATCATGGTATCTCCCTGTGCAATACACAAAATGTATTCCTGTTTTTCTGATTACTCGGCAGTGAGAGGACTATGGATCTAGTGCTGGAGATGTGCGACACCAGCTCTGTGCACTGGTGCGGTGTTTCTGGAAGGCAGCTGGGAAAGCTGCTCCCCAGCGCCTCCCTTGGCCTCGCCCTGACTCTGCTGTCCTCAGTGCAGGGGCTGCAGGTAGGTGCCTCTCCAGCCTTGTGCTGATTGACGGTCTTCATTAGAGCCGTATTTTCACTGGTAACTACCAATGAGTGAAAACTGAAGCCCACATCTGTGTCTCAATAGAGCGTCTCCGGCTTGAGACTGACAGACACGTTCCTGAAGAGAACATACGAATATGATGACATCGCACAAGTCTGTGTGGTCTCTTCAGCCATTAAAGTGGAAAGCTAATGAAAATTTCCAATGTGATGTTTTCATTTAGTTTCAGATAACTGCTTTATATCTGTATTTTATCACCTTTGTGAAATGATCATATCAGTAGAAAATGTAAGTATAATTTAAATTTCTTGCCTGTAAAACATGTAAAATATTAAATGTTTGAAAAGTATGGATTTTATCAAGTTAATATTGTGAGTGAACATTTCTGTATTTTCTATATATATTTCATTTTAGATGACCGACTTTCTTATCCAGAATCTTTGTATTTGAGTCTGTTGGTCCCTAGCAAATGTCTAAAACAGAACTCAACACACTTGTTTTGTAAAAGGTCAAGATACCAAATATCTTAGGGGTTTGCAGGCAAATCATGATCTCTGACATTTCCTACAACACAATTAGGCAAAAAAAATACAGTGGTGTTTACAAAAACAAGCACCTGGGCAGAGCCCTGGTTTGGTGATGTCAATTTAGAAAACTACTGGGAGCCACTGAAGCTGGAAATTGACCACACATGCAAGGCTGGAGCCGGACCATCCCAAGAACAAAGAGTGCCCAGGGCAAGCCACGTGAAGAACCTGCTTCAGCTCAGAACACCTAGCCCCAAGACAATCTGAACAGTAGGTTGCTAGGGACAACAGGGTGTCATGTGACATTAAGTTGCTAAAAGGTATAAATAAATGCCCCTGCAGTGAGGGGCCAGTTCATTTCCTCCCATGAGGAGGATAAGGGCTCCACCTGATCCCTGCTTTGTCTCATTCTCATTCTCTCGCAGTCCTTCACCCCAAGAACCTCAAGGGCCACATGGCAGAAAATACAGTTGTTTCCTAGAACTTTAAAGTTTATCAATACTTGTATTTAGAAATATTTCCATTAACTCCAGATTTTTTCCTAGTCAACAGGAAAGATTTGTTGAAAACCACAATAGTCCTGTAACCTGGTTGTTTGCTAACACAGTATTTTCTACTCATTTTCAAAATTATTGTGTTGGCATGTGTCTGTCAGCTATTCTCAGATCAGAATTCGTTTTATTTCTTAGGTTACTGACTACTCAGCTAGTTTTTAACTAAGATGTCTAATAATTTTCTAATTTTAACCTTATAGCACCAGGCTTTTGCCTTGAAAACTAAACTCCTTATTTTCATAACATATACTCCAAGCTTCTGATGATTTTAAATTCTAAATCTTGTTAATATTATAAAACTTTTTATCTCTCCATGTAATCATATCTATTTATACCATGAACAAAACAGAGTTAAAACAGCTGTGCAACATGGATGGAACAGTATTTCACTATTTTATCAGGAAAACAAAAGTTTATAAAACCCATTTTGGTAAACTGAACAAGAATGTATCATTTCCTCAGTGTAGAGTACAGTAAATCAAACACAAGAACTTTTTTCTTAAATACATAATTATTTATTGCCATGGCAAACTGTTTGGTCCAGACTGAAAGCTGTAGTCAGAAGGGTTGCCCCTCAAACCAGAGTAGTAATTAATGAAATGTCTGTGCAAAATAAAGTGCAAGCAGTGTAAAACTTAAGTATGTCATTCATCCAAAATGACTGATTAAATGATGAAATAAAAGTTACAGTCACAGCACTGGGCACTTTGTTTTTCAAGCATCTTCTCATCATTGAACCTATTTCACTCTTTCAAACTGTAAAAGTAATATTATGGTCACTTAGAGTCTGCTGTATACTTTGATTAAATTACAAAGTACCTTCTCTTTACAAACAATAACCTAGACACATATTGTTCATACTTCAAGGTTAGATAATGTCATCTTTGACAGGATTTGTGTATATTATAAAAATTTGATTAACGGATTGGTACATTAAATACAAATGTCATTTGCATAAAAAGGACATGTTCAGTTTTACAGAACAGCTACAGCTACTACAATGAAATGCAGTTAATGAAAGTCACGCATTCCAATTAAAAGGTATATAAAAGTTTACTTTAATGCTTTCTTATTTCTCTTTGATAGTGACTGTATTTTCCATAAAAGAAGAATAATATTGAGGGCATTCTGTGTAATTTGAAGCATGGCTAATACAATCAGACCAATCAAACCATTCCTGGAATAGCTTGCAATGCAGTGACTCCAAAGTGATGAAGGGACCTGAAGAATAAAAATGGCTTGCACATAATAGAAATCTATGTAGGTTGACAGGTATTCTCTAAGTTGAATTTATCAGAGTTGGTATATTCCCAAAGAAACAAACTAGAAAAGTGAAAGGGAAGAAATACACCAGTTCCTATTATTCATGTAAAAAGAATGAATGGCTAACTCTATGGATAGTAACATGTAAAGACAATGGTTTAAAGTGTTTTTTTCTTTTAATGTCTGATTTTGTTATCTGGCCAAATAAACTTGAATTGAGAAATGTTTCCCTCTTCTGTCTTCTATAACAGATTATATAGAACTGATATTTCTTCCATAAGTATTTGGTAGAATTCATCATTGAAGTCATCTCGGCTTCTAGCTTTGTATTTTTTGGAAGGTTGTTAACTATAAGTTCAATTTTCTCAATATCAAACCTGTTCAGGTACCTCTGTGTTCCGTGAACTTTGGTTATTTGCATCCTAGAAAGCATTGGTCTATTTCTTCTAAGTTGTTGAATAAATAGATCTAGAGTTAGTAGTAGTTTTTCTAATTATGGTTTGTTTTATTTTTAGTATGTGTGCTTCCAAAGCAAGCACTGTAATTGTGCATTTAATGCTTTTAATGTCTACAGATGTGTAGTATATCTGTATGTTCCTTTTTTTTTCCTTTTGTTTTTGTGAATGGTATTGGGGATCAAACCCCAGGTCTCATACATGCTAGGCAAGTGCACTATCGCTGAGGGTTTCATCCCCAGTCATTCTTTCATCTCTGATACTGCCAATTTGTATTATCTATTGTCCTAGTCAGTCAACTAGAAGCTTATCAATTTTAGTGATAACCTTGGAAGGGGGATTGAATGGGGCCTGAACCCAGAAGCTACTGAATTACATCTGTAGTCCATTTTTATTTTGAGACAGGGTCTAAGTCACTAAATTGCCCAGGCTTGGCTCAAACTTAATGATCTTTCTGCCTCAGCTTCCCAGAGTGGCAGGCGTGCACCACTGTGTCCAGCTCTGAAGCATGTTTAATGAATTCAAAATAATTGTACTAGAAATGCTAATTTCTTAAGCTAGGTAAGAATAATTATTAATTCTCAATTAAGGACCAACTTTGCTTTTATCACAGTAATAACTTTAATGTGATTAGTATTTTGTTTTCTGTAACACTTAAAACACTAAACTGAGTGTAAGTTCATGCAAATTAAGACAGTTTAAATTTCAGAAGGCCTCAGATTTAAGTCCTGCTCTTCTCTGGCCAGAACCATATGCTAACACACATCTTCATTTTAGCCTGAGCCTAGCTGCTTAGACATTTGCTGGTCTAGCTGGAGAGAAACCTCCATCCTAGTGTTACTGTAAATGTAAGCTGTTACTGGGCATGGTGGCACATGCCTGTAATCCCAGCACTTGGAAGACTGAAGCAGGATTGCCACAAGTTTTAGGCCAGCCTGACCTATATAGCAAAACCTGTTTCAACAAACAAACAAATTTATTTAAGCCCTTGGACCTACATCAAAACCACATTATGTAGTCCTTAAAATGATTTATATGAGCATGGTGGTACACACCTGTATTTCCAGATATTCAGGAAGCTAACGCAGGAAGATCACAAATTCAAGGACAGCCTGGGCAATTTAACAAGACCTTATATCAAAATTACAAGGCCTGGGATGTAGCTCAGGGATAGGGCACCCCTGGCTTCAAAGCTCAGTATACCTCTTCCCTTGTAAAAAGGGATTCCTAAGTTTTCATATGACACCTACTAAATCAAAATTGAAGATGTGGCCTTGAATCTGCATTTTTTAATGAATTCTCTCAGGTGACATGTACAGTGAAATTAGAGCCACTGTTCTAATCTCACAAAGGGAAAAAAAGAAAAAGTTAGGTTTTAAACTTTCAAGATACCAAACAGGCTTTTGAAAATAGAGTAAGGCCCTTATCACATCTTTACTGATTTAATTATTTTTTCAGTTTTCCCTCATAACACTTATAAAATCATTACATGTTAGCCTCACTTCACCAATGTCATGATTAATAAACAAGCTTCAGTTGAAATTAGATCTCATCCAGCATTGTTCTTCATGCCATGCCATTAATTCCTAATGCCATTTCCCTCCAATAACCACTATGGCATCTAATTCATAATAAAATTTTTAAATCCCATGTTTAAATTCCATCAAATTAAGGTTAAGCATAAGATTGGTACACTGCACTAAATTATACCAGAGGATTATATAGACAAATAATGTTAGTGACGCTTATGGGTACATAATTAAATTCCACTTAGAATATCCTTAAGAGTCAAGCCATTGACTTTGTGTGCTAATTAGATATATTTGGTAGCTTCTGAGGTAAGTTTGAAACCAGGGAAATTGTGGTAATTAAGTTAAATAGTTATATCACTGACCTAACCAGTACCATTAAGGACTTCTAAATGTATTTTATTATGTACTTAGCATAACTGGCCATGCTAAAGTTATCAAAACTAAACTACAGACAAGATTACTTGGAAATATGCAAAAACCTGAGCATCCTACCTTTACTTCCTATACATTCACATTCTCTATTTTTCCTCTTCAAAATATCCACTGCACCAAATTCTACTTTCCACCAGCCCTTAAGATTCCCTGTCACTCATCAGAAGAAGGAGCATTAAAGATAGTACTGGCACCTCTGATACATATTCATTATTGACAGCACTTATCAAAGGTAGACTGACATGCTGCTCATTATTTCCTCTAAACCAGTATGGCAAACCTTTCCCTTTATCTCCCCTCTCAAAAAACTTTGCTTAGGGGAACTTGGAGCTAAAGCACTCACCAATAAACAGAACTACAATTCAATAAATATACTCTGCTATTAAGTCTAATGTACAAATATGATAAAAGATTGGAAATGGATGGAACCTTGTCCGAGTATGGTACTGGCATTTAACAAGGCTAGTGACCATTCATTTCCAAAGGAGTCATGTTTCAGTCTCTTTGTGATAAACCTATTTTCTAAACAGATTTGTTCTTTAAGGATACACACAAGAGGTTTTCCGCCATTATTTTGATGCTTTTGGTTGTTTTGTTTTGTTTTGTTTTTGATTACTATCTACACTGAATACTTCATGGCCATAAACCATTTTCATTCTGGGCTAACATCCCTGATCAAGTCAGGAATGTTCTTCAGTGCTGCTGCTGAATGACCTGCTCCGGATGTGATTTCTCAGTTGCTCTATAAGTTCAGGATTCTGTTGTTGTATCTGCTGAGCAAACTGTTGTCCCCTGTAAAGAGACAAAGTAAATCTGTAAAGACCAGTGTGTCCATATAGCATTATTACACTGCAGACTTCTTTATAACAACAGACTCAAGCTAAAAAAGTGTTGGTTTGGGTGAAACCTACCATTCCAGTGATTAACTGTAAATAAAGGTTCAGCCACCCTCTGGGACTGCATCCTCACTGGGCTCATCCTCTGAGCTCTGCCCATCCCAGCACCCCAGCACAATCCATCAGGGAAATGCCTGGCCATCCTCACAGGACACACAGGTACCGAGCCCAACCCAGCCCAGAGCCCCACAGCCACTCATCAGGGAGCTAACAGCATACCCGAAGGGTCTTGGAGAATTTGAGCTCTGCCTATCAGGGCACAAGGCCCCAACTCCATAGTTCAGGGGTGCAGCCCAGCTAACCACATGGCAGGTCCTGGAGGTTTCGAACTGCACCCAACCATCAGCACAGCCAGGGGCACACTCTGGCTAGCCTTGCGCACCAGAAGTTCTGAACTCCTCTCAGCCAGACGCAAGGTACCGGTGGTGCCACGCTCTGAGACATGGTCCGCCTAGCTGCCTGGGTCCTAGAGGCACTGAACCCCAGCCAGCCAGGTGCAAGGCCCCAGCACCACACCCTGGGGATGCGTCTCTGCGAGCCACCTCAGTTGTGGAGTTTCTGAACTCCACCCAGCCAGGTTCTAGGCCCTGGCAACAAGCACCAGGGGAATAACCTTGCAAGCTACAGGGAGGAAACAAACTTTGTCCAGCCCAGTGTCCAGAGCAACACAACAAAGTACATCAGGGGAACATAAGGCCAGCCTCACAAACCACAGAACACAAGAGTCCAGTGCCATAATCTGGAGCATGCCTCGGCTAGCCATGGGGATATTGGGAGGATTGAAGCTGGACCCAGTACAGTGTTCCACTGCAATTCATCGGGAGGCTACCTGGCCAGCCACACATATCCCAGAGGAAAATGACAAAACAAAAAAGCAAGATGCACTCTCCGTCCTCCAGTGCACTGAGAACAAATCCAAGAGACACTAAAATGGAAGACACTGGAAATTGCACAACTGAACTTTCTGAAATGATAGCAACTGAAGTAAAGAAACAACTCCAGGAAGCTATACAGGAAATCAGATCAAAAATAATCTCTCAGCTAAAAAATGAAGTGACAAACATTAGGAAAGAAATGCTGTGTGTATCTAAAGAAAATTAAGATTAAAAAAATAGAAGAACATAAGAAAATGATGGAAACTTTGAATGAACAACATAAGACAAAATGCATGAAACAGAGTCAAAGGGATATTCAGGAAATTAAAACTTCCATTGAAAGGTGGCAAAACCGCTTGAATGAAGCTGAAGATAGACTCAGACCTTGAATACAGTGTGGAAGCTTACAATCATGAAAGAAAAGATCTCTTTTTTTTTTTTTTTTTTTTTTTTTTTGCAGCACCAGGGATTGAACTCACAGCCTCGCACCTGCCAGGGCAGGCACTTAAGCCACTGAGCCAAACTGCCGGCCCTGGTTTTTTGAGGCAGGGTCGCACTATGTAGCTCAGGCTGGCCTTGCGCCACGTTGTAGCCCAAGCCGGCCTCGAACTCACAACGCTCCGCCTACCTCAGCCTCCCGAGTGCTGGGATTAAAGGCGTGCGCCACCACGCCCGGCTTAAGAAAAGATCTCTTAAAAATAACAAGGAACCAGGAAACAACAATTCAACAGCTGCAAGATGATGCAAAGAGAAACAATATAAGATTGACAGGTGTCAACGAAAAAGCAGGGATCAATACTAATGACCTGCAAAGACTAGCTGCAGAAATAACAGCAGAAAATTTTCCAAACATGGGAAGACAATCTGATATACAGGTAAGTGAGGCATACAGAACCCAATTAACCAGAACCAAAATAAATCTTCACCCAGACATATAATAATGAGGATATCAGAAATTCAGCACAAGAACAAAATACTAAACACTGTTAGAGAAAAGAAACAGATCACCAATGAAGGAAAACCTATCAGAATTATGGCAGACTTCTCAACATAAACTTTTAAGTCAAGAAGAGCTTGGAGTGAAATATTTCAAATCCTGAAAGAAAACAACTTTCAACCCAGATCGATGTATCCTGCAAAACTATCTTTAAAAATTGATGGAGAAATAAGATACTTCCACAACAAAGAACAACTGAGGAAATTCATGGCCACCAAACCAACACTACAAAGAGTATTAAAAGTCACTCAAAAAGAGATAAAGATAACTACAATCCCAATAACAACAGCAAAAGGAAACGATGAAGCAGGGCAAACAAACAAAAAAGTAGAAAACCAACAATGAAAGATAACATAACAGTGATAAATCAGTACATATCAGTTATTTCAATCAATGTAAATGGTCTCAACTCATCATTAAAAAGAAACAGACTGGCAGAGTGGGTTAACAAACAAAATTCAACAATATGCTGTGTATAAGAAACACATTTCACTCAAAAGGAAATTCACAGACTAAAAATAAAAGGATGAAAAACAATACTCCATGCAACAGGAACCCAGAAAAAAGCAGGGGTAGCTATTTTGTCTGCAGACAATGTGAACTTCAAACCAACAATGATCAAAAGACATAACGAAAGCTACTACATACTTGTTAGGGGAAAATTTCAAGAGGAACAGATTACAATCATAAATATATATGCACCAAATGTGGGAGCACTCAACTACGTAAGATAAATCTTAATAGACATCAAAACCCAAATAAACAATAATACAGTTATAACATGGAAGCTTAACACCCCACTGTCACAGAGAGACAGATCAACCAAACAAAAGATCAGCAAAGAAATAACAACTGAATCAAACTTATAAACAAATGTACCTAGTAGATGTGTACCGAGTATCCCACCCAACAACATCAGAATACACATTCTTCTCAGTTGCACATGGGTCATTCTCTAAAATAGATCATATACTAGCCCAGAGAACATGCTTAAGTAAATGCAAAGGAATTGAAATAATTCCACACACATTATCTGACCATAGTGCAATAAAATTGGAAATGAATGACAAAAAGACCCACAAGAACCCCATAAACACATGGAAATTAAATAACACTCTCCTAAACAATTCATGGGTAACAGAAGAACTTAAAGGAGAAATTAAACCATATCTACAATCCAATGAAAATGCAAATACAAATTACCGGAACCTGTGGGATACAATGAAAGCAGTCCTCAGAGAGAAATTTATAGCACTAAACTCCCACATCAGAAAAATGGAAAGAACACACATAACCTAATGATGCACCTCAAACTTCTGGAAAAAGAGCACATCAAGCCCAAAGCCCAAAGAAGGGAGGAAATTATAATGATCAAAGCAGAAATTAATGCAATTGAATCTAAGAAAGCAATACAAAGAATTAATGAATCGAAGAATTAGTTCATTGAAAGAATAAAATTGATAAACCTCTAGCCAACCTTATCAAAAGAAGAAAGAAAAAACCCAAATCCATGCAATAAGAAATGAAAAGGGTGAAATCACTACAGACCATGTGGAAATACAGAAGATCATTATTACCTACTTCAAAAACTTTTACTCCCATAGGTTCGATAACACAGAAGAAATAGACACATTCCTAGATACATATGAATTACCAAAGCTGAATCAAGAAGATGTAAAACTGGTGAATAACCCAATTTCAGTTAATGAAATTGAAAATGTAATTAGAACCTAACCAACATAGAAAAGCCCGGGCCTGGATGGATTCATCACTGAATTCTACCAGAAATTTAGGGAAGACTTAATGCCAACACTCCTCAAACTCTTCAATGAAATTGAAAGGGAAGCAAGTCTCCCTAACTCATTCCTGGAAGCAAGTATTACCCTAATACCAAAACAGAGAAATATCCAACCTAAAAAGAAAATTATAGACCAATCTCCCTAATAAACATAGATGCAAAAATCCTCAATTAAATACTGGCAAATAGAACTCAGCAAGTCATCGGGAAGATTATACACATGATCAAGTGGGATTCATCCCAGGAATGCAGGGATGGCTCAACATATGCAAATCAATAAATGTAATACACCATATCAACAGAGCCAAGGACAAGAATCACATGATCATCTCAATAGATGCAGAAAAAGCTTTTGACAAAATCCAACACTCATGATAAAAACCCTACAGAAAATCGGAATAGATGGTCTCTACCTCAACCTGATAAAAGCCATATATCATAAACCAACAGCCAACATCTTACTAAATGGGCAAAAACTGAAAACCTCCAACCTAGAATCAGGAACAAGACAAGGATGTCCACCATCACCACTCCTATTCGATATAGTTCTGGAAATATTAGCCAGAGCAATTAGATAAAGAGAAAGAAATAAAAGGAATAAGGATAGGAAAGGAACAAGTTAAATTATCATTATTTGCAGATGATATGACACTTCATAGAAGACTCCCAAAAATCCACTGAAAGACCTCTAGATGTAACCAAATTTAGTAATGTTTCTGGATAGAACGCCAACACTCAAAAATCAATAGAATTCTTGTACACACAACAAACTCAATGAGAGAGAAATCAGGGAAACCACACCATTCACTATAGCATCCAAAAAAATGAAAATACTTAGGAATCAATCTAAAAAAGGAAGTAAAAGATCTATACAGTGAAAATTCCATTACTCTGAAAAAGGAAATCAAAGAGGATTTCAGAAAATGGAAAAATATTCCCTGATCATGCATAGGAAGAACAAACATTGTGAAGATGGCCATTCTCCCAAAATTGTTATATAGATTTAATGCAATTTCAATCAAAATACCATTTGTGTACCTCACAGACTAGAGAAATCATCCCTAAAATTCATCTGGAACCAGAAGAGACCTAGAATAGCAAAGGCAATTCTGGGCAACAAAGGCAAGGCAGGAGGCATCACAATCCCCAACTTGAAATTATATTACAAAGCTACTGTGATAAAATCAGCATAGTACTGAAATAAAAACAAACCTGAAAATAAATGGAATAGATTAGAAGATACAGCCACAACTACAATCACACTCAGCCACTTCATCTTTGGCAAAGGGGCCAAACATGTACATTGGAAGAAAGATGATAGGCTCTTTAATAAGTGGTGCTGGAAAAACTGGCTTTCCATATGCCATAAACTAAAACTAGATCCATGTCTATCACCATGCACTAAAATAAAGCCAAAATGGATCAAAGATCTGAATATTAAAACAGAGACACTAAACTTGCTAGAAGACAAAGTAAGTAAAAATCTTGACAACATAGGGGTAGACAGAGAGTTCATGAACAAAAATCAAACTGCATGGGAAATACTTCCCAGAATCAACAACTGGGATCTCGTCTTATTAAAAAGTTTTTCATGTCAAAGGAAATCTCCAACAGAGTGAAAAGAAAACCCACAAACTGGGAAAATATCTTAGCCAACTGTCCCTCAGACAAAGGACTTCTATCTAAAACATATAAAGGATTAAAAAACATCGGGCCCCTAAAATTCAAAGACCCAATCCAAAAATGGGCATCTGAGATGAATATACACTTCTCAGAGGAAGAGATACAAATGGCAAATAAATATATGAAAAAATGTTCCACATCAATGGTCATTCAAGAAATGCAAATTAAAACAACACTGAGATTCCATCTCACTAGAGAAGGAATGGCCAAGATCAAGAAATCAACCAATAACAAATGCTGGAGAAAAAGGAACTCTTCTTCATTGTTGGTGGGAATGTAGGCTGGTGCAACCAGTGTGGAAATCAGTGTGGCGATTCCTCAAGAAGCTAGACTTAGAGATTCCATTTGACCTAGCTATCCCACTTCTGGGCATTTTCCCAGAAGAACTGAAAATGTCATGCCACAGTGATATATGTGCACCCATGTTTATAGTAAAACAATTTGTAACAACCAAATCTTGGAAACAACCCAAGTGCCCATCAATCAACGAATGGATAAAAAAGATGTGGTATTTTTATACAATGGAGTACTACTCAGCTATCAAGAAAGATTGCTTCAAGACTTCTATAAGTAAATGGACATGACTTGAGACCATACTCATAAGTGAAATAAATCAAACTCACATGTAAATACCGTATTGTCTCCCTAGTGTAAGAAAGTGAAAAAGTATATACGATCCAAAATCTACAATAAACACTGTGTAAGAGTAAGAAACTGCTCAAAGAGGAAAAGTAATTGGGATAGGGGAAAGGAGGAAAGAAGGAAGAGAGAAGGAAAAAGACATAAATTTGTATATATGTATACATAAGATAGCTAAAATGACTATACTACTAAATGTATTAGTGATTAAAAAAGAACAGTTATAATCCCAGCACTCCAGAGGCTGAGCCAAAAGGACTGCTATGAGTCTGAGGCCAGCCTGGGCTTCACAGTTTGCAGCCTGAAATACATATGAGACTCTGTCTAAAAAAGGAATTACATGATTGTGATGGCAAACAACATATAGTACTTGTGGCATTATATAAAACTTCCGGTGACAGCATTAGATAACAGCTTCAAACAAGGTATCTTAGGCAACTTGGATAGATGTGCAAATACTATGCTCAAGTAATGAAAAGATACAGAGTTCTTCTAGTGAAGACAGGCACTTAAAAAATTTAAGTAAGTTTCCAAAATGGTCCCAACATTAAGATATGTAATGCGTGATTTATTTTTTCACTGTTTTTTTCAGTGCTGGAAATCTAACCCAGAGTCTCACAAATGCTACACAACTGTGTTACCACTAAACTAAACATTATTTTAAAATACATATATTTATATTTAAACTAATACATATTTTAAGTAAATATTTGACTTTCAGTTATATACTTGAGTAGTTATTCACATCTGTCAAAAACCTTTACCTTGGGTCGTCACTGGTAAAGGATTAATTTGTTTACATATGAGATCATAATATATTTGGACATATGATGGTTACTGTTGCCATGCCATCAAAAGCAACAGGTCACCAACTCCTTAGGGCTCTCTGTAAATAAAGATGAAAGTATTGATATCACCACATAAAAAAACTAAAGACCCTAATATAGTACAGACAACAAAATCAAGTAATAAAAACATCAGCACTGGGCTAGAGATGGGGCTCAATCATATTGTATTTACCTAACACTTATAAGGCCCTGGGCTCAATCTTAGCATCACAAAACAAAAAAAGGACTAAATATAGACCTCATTCTAGCTAATAAACAAAACAAATGGCCTGCCATTCTACCATCTATCCTTCAAGATTCTTCTAGCACTTGAAAATCCTGTGGTAGGGTTAGGGTAGTGTCAATTTGCTTTAGGATCTTCCCTGCGCATTGGTAGACCACATGTCTGGATGGGTCGCAGAGGCATGGCTTCGCGGTCTACATCTGATCCTTCATCTCCTTCTCTCTGGTGGAGTTCCCTTCCCGGTTTCCCAGCCTCCGTGACTAAGCAGCTTTGCTCCACCATGCCCTCCCAGCATGATGTTTTCTGCCTTAGAGCTAGCTGACCATGGATTGAATCTCCTGGACCTTGAGCAAATTAAATCTCTCCTTTAAGTTGTGAGTGTTGGCAGTGTGCACCAGTGGTGGGAAAGCTGACTAATACAGATCCCATGAGGAGGGAAAAATGCATTATGAACCCACATGATTTCTCAACAGACAGCTGGCCTGACAACCCATGTCTTCTGGAATCCTATCCTTCAATCTAAAAAGTGATTCCTACTTATGAATTCTTAACGATTTAATAACTTTAAAGAGGCCAATGATATTAACAATAAAAGGAACATTCTAATAATCCTAGACAGACAGAGAAGCCTCTAACATCAAAGAGTCTAAAGGTAAGTATACATCTAACTGGGAGAGTAGTTCAATAAAAGGAAAAAAATATGAATCTGCACTTGAAAAATAATGCAGTGACAGAATTTAGTACACCTTACAATAATAACTCTGTCAATGGTCTTAACTCACCAATCAAAAGACACAGACTCGCAGATCAGATCAAAAAACAAAATGCAGCCACATATGGCCTACAGTAGGCATATCTCATCCAAAAAGAAGCTGACAGGCTAAAGGTGAAAAGATGGAAAATGATTTTGCATGCAACCAGAGACTGAGAGGAAGCAAGAGTAGATATTTTAATTTCAGCTACATCGGACTTCAAGGTAAAACTGATCAGAAGAAAAAAAAATAGCTACTATACACTGGTAAAGGGAACGATTCAACAGGAAGAGATCATAATTACAAATATCTATACACTGAATGTTGACAAAGGCAACTTTATAAAACAAAGACTGTACTGCACATAAAGGGACAAACATACTAATACAATCATAGCAGGGACTTCAACATTCTACTCTTACAATTAGGTCAGCTAGGCAAAAAATTAACAAAAAAATCAGAGTTAAACCACACCACTGAACAAATGAACTTAACAAATCTACAGAGTAGTTCATCCAAAAGCAAAAGAATACATATTTTTCTCAGCAGTACACAGAACTTTTTCCAAAGAAGACCATGTCTTAGGCCATAAAACATGCCTAAATAAATACAAATGAATGGAATGAGTCCCCTGCGTACTATTAGATCACAGTGCAATGAAGTTAGAAATCTAAATCAGAAGAAAACACAAAAATTACACAAATACATGGAGATAAAAAAAAATAACTGAATAATCAAGGGATCGCAGAATAAATAAAAAGGTTCTTAGAATCAAATGACAATGGAAGCACACATACCAAAACTTATAGGACACAGAGGAAAGTGTGTAACTGTGAATGCACACATTAGAAGAACTGAGCCGGTTGTGGTGGCACACGCCTGTAATTTCAGCACTTGAGAGGTTGAGGCAGGATTGCTGCAAGTTCAAAGCCAGCCTGAACTACAAAGCAGGACTCTGTCTCAAAAAGAAAAAAGAATTGAGCAATCCTACATAAATAACCAAATGTTACATCTCAAAGTCCTAGAAAAACAACAAACAAATGCTAAAATTAACCCCCCGGAGAAACGAAATTATAAAGATCAGAACAGAAGGCCGGGGATATAGCTCAGCAGCACAAGCGCTTGCTTGGCAAGCACAAGTTCGTGCGTTTGATCCCCAGTACTAAAAAAAAAAATTACAAAGGAGCAATGAATTAAAGAGTTACTTCTTTGAAGCGATAAACAAAATTGATAAACCTTTAGCCAAACTTACCACAAAAAGGAAAGAAAAAGACCCATATCAATGCAATTAGAAATGAAAAAGATGAAATTACAACAGACACTGCCAAAATACAAATAAGTACTACAAAAACATATTCCAATAAATTGGAGAACCTGGAAAAAATAGAGAAATTCCTAGACATGTACTGAATTACCAACATTTAATCAAGAAGATACAGAAACTCTGAATAAGCCAGTAATAGGTAACAAAATAGAGCTGGTAATATAAACTCTATCAATGAAGAAAAGCCCAGGATGCAATGGATTTGCTGCAGAATTCTACCAAAACTTCAAGGAACATCTATCTCCAGTATTTCTCAAACTTTTCAATGAAACTGAAAGGAAAGGAATACAGCCAAACTCATTCCTGGAAGCTAGCATTACTCATACCAAAACAGGACAGGGACATGACAAGAAAAGAAAACTGCAGGCCAACTCCTTAATGAACACAGACACAAAAAGCCTCAATAAGATGCCGGCAAACAATGCAGCAAATCACTGAAAACATCACACACCATAACCAAATTGACTTCATCCCAGGGACGCATGGATGGCTCAATATACGTAAGTCAATAAATGTAATACATCATAGAGACAGAAACAAGGACAAAATTCACATGATCATCTCAGTAGATGCAGAAAAAGCCTTTGACAAAATCAAACATCCATTCATGATAAAAAAAAACTCACAAAAATCATTATAGAAATACTTTATCTCAAATTAATGATAAAAGCCATTTATTGCAAACCCACTGCCAATATCACACTTAATGGGGAAATACTGAAAGCTTTTTTTCTCTAAAATCAGGAACAAGGTCAGACAGAGTGGTGCATGCCTGTAATCTCAGCACTCAGGGTGAGGAAGGAGGACAGCTGTGAGTTCGAGGCCAGCCTGTGCTACACAGTGAGATCCTGTTGCAAAACAAAAAAACAAAAACTAAAATCTCTACTGAAAGACTTTTAGAATAAATTCAGCAAAATAGCAAGATACAAAAATAAATACAAAAAAATCAATAGTGTTCCAGTACACCAACAATAAACCCACAGCAAAAGAAATCAGGTAAACAATTACATTTACAATAGCATTAAAAAAAAATCTATTACTTAGGAATCGACCTAACCAAGAAAGTGAAAGACTTCTATAACAAAAACTACACTTGTCTGGCAGGCATGAGGTTGTGAGTTCGATCGCTGGTGCTGTAAAAAACAAAACAAAACAAAACAAAAACTACACTATCCTGAAAAAACAAAGAGATTGAAAACAACATTAGAAAATGGAAAGACATCCCTTGTTCCTGGCTAGACAAAGCCAGTATTATCAAAATGGCCATATCGCCAAACCTGATATATAAATTTAATGTAATTCCAATCAAAATATGAACAGTATTCTTCACAGAACTAGAAAAAAAATCCTAAAATTTATATGGAACCATAAGAGAACCAGAATAACCAAAGCAATCCTGGGCAGCGAGAGCAAATCAGGTTTCAAAATCCTGGGTTTTAAATTATATTATAAAGCAATAGTGGTTAAAAAAAAAAAAAACAGCATGATACTGGATGATACAGCAAAAACAGACATGCAGATCAATGGAACAGAATAGAGAATGCAGAAACAACCCCCGGAACATTCAGCCATCTGATTTTTGACAAAGGGGCCAAAAATATACACTGGAGAAAAGACAAACTCTTTAACAAATGATGCTGGGAAAACTGGTTATCCACATGCAGAAGGATAAATCTATACCTGTTTCTCTCACCCTGTACTACAATAAAATCAAATGTACCAATGTCTTAGACATTACAACAGAAACACTAAATCGGCTGAAAGATAAAACAGGAACAACTCCTGAAAACACAGGCATAAGCAAAGACTTTCTAAACAGATCCCCAACTGTACAAGATATAACACCAATAATAAACAAAATGGGATAATATCAAACTGAAAAGCTGCTGCACAGTAAAGAGACAATGGAGTGAAGAAATAACCCACAGAATGAGAACAGTCTTTTGTCAACTATTCCTCAGAGGATTAACAACTAAAATATATGTAAAGAATTCAAAATAATTAGACTATCTCCCCAAACAAATGACCCAACAAAAATGAATGAAATGAGGGGGGAAAGGGCAGGAAAAAAAAATGAATGAAATGAATACAGTACACAACTTCCCAGAAGTACAAATGCTCAATAAGTACATGAAATAATGTTTAGTATCTTTGCAGAAATGCAAATCAAATCGACACTGAGAATCCCTCTTATTCCAGAAAGAATGGCTATCATGAACTCAAAATGTAAGAAATCCTGGCAAGGTTGTGACAAAAAGTAATCCTTCTATATTGCTGGTGGGAATGTAAACTAATATAACCAGTATGGAAATAATATTGAGATTTCTCAAAAGAATAAAATCAGAAATTCCAATTAATCCAGCTATTCCCCTTCTAGTCATCTTCCCAAAAGAGTTAAAGACATCACATCGCAGTGATACTATGTAGTTGAGGCTGGCCTTAAACTCACTGAGTAGGCCAGTCTGGCCACAAACGTGGTAATCCACCTGCCTGAGCCTCCTAGGTGCTAGAATAACTGGAATGCACCACCACACCCAGCAAAACCCATGTTTACAGGAGCGTAATTCAAAATAGCTGAATCTTGGAAACTCACTATATGTCCATCAACAGATGAGTGGGTAAAGAAAGTGTGGTATAATACTATTCAGTCATTAAGGGTAAATTTGAGTCCCCTGTAGAAAATGGATGCATCTTGAGACAACAACATTAAGGGAAATGAATCAGAAACAGAAGGTTAATATTGCATGCCTTCTCTCATTTGAGAAACCCAAAGCATAAATAATTTATATAGCAAAATAAAAGACAATAGGAAACAGAGTTAGACTTTTGCAGACAGGAAGTAGATCTAGGGACAAAGGGAGAAGGTATGAAAAGGAAGAGAAGGGGAATCAAAAGGATTGAGATGCAATATGTATATGTATCAACTCCCCACAGGGAACATACACATTATGTATTGCAAACATGTACTAATAAACACACACACACACACACACACACACACAGATAAGAAAGCCCTGTTCATTCATCTAAGAGACAAATTGTAAGACATAAAATACATTTTCATTCTTTCTTTGCTAAGCAACACTTACGCTTGGATGAGACTAGATAGGTCAGTTAGGCCCCCAACTCCAGCGGCAGGTCCCCCAATGGCATTTGTCATCATTCCTGACATGCTAGGGTATGCAAGAGATATATTAAAATTAGTATATATTCTTAATAAATAGGATAACTGGTTAAGAGAAAGGAAGTTAAATGTACCCATATTATATAAGAAGTTAGGTCAAATAGATGTGACATTAAGTTTCAAATGACTGGCATTCAGGGCAAGTTTATCATTTTTGAGCAAATGTGCTCAAGTTAGCAGCTGAGAAGTAGAAGGGAAAATGTAACAAGCTCTTTCTAAATACTTACAGCTGTTGAACTTGAGGGTTCTGCATTAAACTTGCTGCCTAGAATTGAAAAACAGTATCTCCCATTAAAGGTAGTTCATATTTAGGGATCACTGTTCTTCTTCCAGTGCCAGAGTTCAAACCCAGGGCCCTGCACATGTGAGGCAAACACTCTGCCACTGACCTCAGTATGTGCAAGTTTTTAATGAAAATTTTTTTTAAAGGCTGAAGAATGAAAACTAAACTAAGTTTTTATTTGTTTTTTGGGGGGTTTTTTTTGTTTGTTTTTTACAGTTATACCCAAGCTCCAAATAAACTCTTAGGATCACTTTGCAGAGTTTAACAAAACTGGCCTTAAAAAGACACTACAAGGATAAAAAGATTACAGATAATACTATAAAAAACACTAAGAGGATTTGGGGGCAATTACTTACTACTACTTACCAGATAAATTAAGCCAAAAGGAAAAATGGAAACTAAAGTACAGTGGTACCTTGGTTCACAAACTTAATCTGTTTTATGATTTTGGGGAAGATGGCCACATTTGTGTCTGTGTAAGTAAAATGGTCACAGCTGTGTTTGTCACCCAATGTGGAGTTTGAGAACAGAAACAAAATTTTATTGAATGCTTCTGTTAGAGAATCAAATTGTTTCCAAGTAGAAGTGTTCATGAAGGAAGATATTAGTTTAAAGAATCTCCTTGCTAGGTTTGGTAGTATGCACCTTTAATCCTAGCACTAGAGACACTAAAGCAGCAGGACTGTAATTTGAGGCTAACTGAGGCTACATTTGAGGTTGTTATGGCTTGTATCTAGATGTCCTCCCAAACTCTCACGTGCTCATAGGTGGGAGTTTCAGAGGTGGATGGTTCTAGGCTGTGTGGTGTTGGGATTAAGAATGCGAGATTACTAAATTAGTCCACTAACTGGTTAAACATAGTTCTGGGTGTGGTTAGTGGGAAGGCCCACCCTCAGGGTGGGTGGCACCATCCAAAGGGCAGGTAGCCTGGAAAGGATAAAAGGCAGAGGCTTGTGCCTTGTTGCTGCATGCTGCTACTGCAGCTTCTGCTGCTGCTGCATGCTGCTAGTGCTGCTTTCCCTTCTCCTGCCTGCCCACTGTGAACTGTATTCCTCTGAGATGCCCATCTGCTAGGCCACTCTGCCTTGAAGCCAGTCAACTATGAACTAAAACCTCTACAAACTGTAAGTTCCAATAAACCTTTCCTCCTTTAACTTTGGCTGTTGGATATTTTGTCTCAGCAACGCGAAAAGTAACTAAGACAAAGGTCAAGGGGTACCAGGACTACACAACAAGATTCTGTCTCAAAAAACAAAATAAAAAAACAAGAATCTCCTATATGTGTGAAGGTCCACTTTGAAGAACTAGAGAGATGTGACTGTTAAACAGGACTCTCTTGAAGAGAACAGAAAATGCCATTTCAGTGAGCTTGCACCGAAGTCAGGCTTCCCCACTTCCTTCACACATGGATCAGGACTCTGGAACTGCAAACGCTTATCAAAACAGCCCATTTTTAATCTAGCAACCTGAGCCTTTTTTTTTTTTTTTTTTTTTGTCCCCCAGTGTTGAGGATCAATTTAGGCATATACTAAGCTATATTCCCAGCACTGGTCTTCCTTAAGAATCCATAAAGCTGTTTTTTAACCCTCATGTCTTGCAACTCCTACATGGTAGGGTCACACCTTATTTTGGTACACAGCAGCTTGAAACCTAAGTTAGATCTGAAACTAAAAGAACTCCATTTTCACATCCTGTTAAAATAGCATAAGCTGAGTCCTAGAAGTGGGTACCCATGTTAAAAAATGTCATAGAACTTACAAAGAACCATGTATTTGTCAGCAAGTAAGAAGGATAACTGTTATGGTTTATACATTCTGTGAACTTGAGAAGTCTAGAGGCTTAATTTGTAACTCTGCAACTCTACATCCTGGGGTGTAGAGCACCAGCAGTTACCTGTTCATTGTGTCAATTTGAGAAAGTCAGAAGTTTAACTAAGAGACTCAGCAGGGAGCCAGGGTTCTTACTTTGTACCTATCCTCATCCTATGCAAAGGGAGGCAAGGATGTTTGTGAAGCTACACCCACCCTGGGGAGGGGGGGTCCTGTGTACAATATAAGGGAGGAGAAGAGGCTTACTCTTGCCCCCTTTTTACTCTGGCTGCTCTTGTTTGGCTGCTGCCTTGAAGTGTTGCCCCTGTGCCATGCCACCCTGCCTTGGAGCCAGCTGATTATGGACTGAAACCTCTAAAAACTGTAAGCTAAATAAACCTTTCCTTCCCTAATTTTGGGCGTCAGGGGTTTTGTCCCAACAACGAGTGAAAAGTAACCAAGACAATAACCAACTAACTTTGATTTTCAGGGAGGCTATCAATTGCTCAAAAGACATCTTTATCTCACTGGGAATAAGTCATTTATGCGTGTCAACTCAACAGAGGATTTAATGGATGCAAGGCACATTTATTTGAAGGAAACAAAGATGAAAGAGAACTGATTCCTGCCGTAAGGGGCATAGCATGTGGCAGAAGGTTTATTATCCAAAATATACAGTCACTGAGAGAGCATTACATGCTCAGGTAACATCCTAAACCCACTAAATCAAAATTATCATATGAATATGAATCTGCTGTTTTGTTGATTTGAAAATAAAATACATATATATGAAAAGTTCAAGTAATTTTTTCATGGTTACACTCCCAGTTCCAAATAAACTCTTAAGATAGAAAATAAGGCAGACCATACCAAGGACAAGTTTAGGGAACCATCATAGCGATCACAGATTTAAATCTGAGGATTAGAGAGATTACAACTGTTAGATCTATCTTCCTAGGCCCAGTTTCATACAAGATACTGAATTTTTAACCTTGTATATATTTGCACAACCTTATGCAAATCTGATGAAAAATACGGTTTTCTCCCTAGAAACATGCAGATATCAACCTATACACAGATTTCTACATACCTCTGTGAAGAACTCATGAGCTTTGTGAACTCCATTTCTAGCTCCCTTCAGAGGAAGATGGAAAAGGGAAGAACGTCTGCCTTAGGCTTTGCCATCAACAACTCAGTACTACCAGCAGAACAGACACTTCCCTATTTGTTTCTATAAAGATCTGAAATATGTAGTCCTACCTACTGGGGAGGCTGAGACAAAAAGACTACTTGAGTACAAGAGTTTGGGGCTACTTTGGGCAACAGACCAAAACTCCATCTCTTAAAGAAGTTTGGGGAAAAAAAGTTTTAGAATTGTATCACTCTAAGGAAAACAGAACCAGTACCTCAGAAAAGTAAATATACTCACCATACTAATGAAAGCAGGATTATTTATCAAGCTGGCCATGTCAAAACTCAATCCAGTTCCTGTCTGTAAAAGAGCTATATCTGAGAATCATTCCAACTACTACAATTTAATTTCAATAAATTCTGAAAGACAGAAAATATATCACTCATTTCACACTAAAAACTTACAGGACTAGATACCTCTCTTAACTTTTGTTCTGCTATTTTCAGATTCGATTTATAGGAATCATTTTCAGGGTCAAGATCTAATGCCTTTTGATAACTTCTAACTGCTTCTTCAAATTTGTTCATAGCGGTGAGCGCCAGCCTGAAAGAAATACAGGATATAACAGTAGAGGAGTTATGCTAAAGAATATCAGGTTATCAGAGTCAAAAGGTCTATCTTAGTACTTAACTCTAATCCAAATTAATGTATTGTCCCATGGTTCATAAGAGTGTTACTAAAATTCCCTCTAATTCTAAAATTCTGTTAGTATGAACTCTTTCCTTTCTGCTTGGTGACAACCTTGGTTGTCCCCTATGGATCACAAACTTAACACTTAGAGGTGATCCTTCTATACTCTTCCAATTTTAAAGCATAATATGTGAAGTCATTTGCTTTATGGATGCCTAGCTTCACAAAGATTTGTGCCAACTAACAATGCTGTGGTCAAATAAATTCATGATGATGATACCATTTTTAAAGACTCTAAGACAGGTAAGTAGTGTGCATCAGTAGTCCCAGTTATTCAGGCAATTGAGATAAGAGGATCAATTGGGCACAAGAGTTCAAAGCCAGCCTGGGCAATACAGTGAAACCCCAGCTCAAAAAGAACAATGTGAAAAACAATGTAAAAAACACTCCACTATATTTATGCTTTAAAATACCCTACATTATTCCTTCCTAGCAAAAATCTTGAGAAACAATAAACATAAATTAGCTATTTGAAAAAAGAGTCTCTGGGGTATCAGATGACTGTTCTTGAACGAGACACATTACTTGTTGAACAGGTATAATAAGCACTGTTTGCAACTCAAATATCAAATTATTATCCCAGGAACAAGTCAAATACTTAGTGATTAAATTTAAATGTATATCTCCAATTATCCATAATTTGTGTGTTGAAAAATTACTTCAAATTAAACAATAATGGAACATATGAAGAGACAGCATTGAGGAATTTGTTCGCTCTGGATTTATTTTTAAGAAATGAATCCAGTTCTTTCCTTTCTGATGGTAATTACCATATAAACTTCTGATCTGGATAAAATACAGTGCCAACTACAGAGAAATTCTCAACCTAATTAGTTATTTCACCTGTCAACCCTGAAATATATTTCCTAAGAGTCCTCAATTAATCAACAGTCAATAAATATTTATGGAAACTCTACTATGAATCAGGTACCAATACTGAGGATTCCATAGTGAAAACAACCAAGTTCTTTAAGAAAATCTCGCTGTACCAGGGGACGACAGGCAACAAATAAACATGCAAACAAAAAGGGCAGTGTTAAAAGATAATAAACAGGAGAGCTGCTCAAAAGTAGCCACAGTGAAGCCAGGCATGGTGGCACACTCAGGAGGCTGATGCAAGGGGATCGCTATGAGTTTGAGGCCAGCCTGGGCTACATGTGAATTCACGACCACTGTGGAACAGACCACCTCAAAAAGAAAACAAACAAAAAAGTAGCCACAATGAAAAGACCAGATAATATGAAGAAAAAATATCATAGGGAAATTGGAAGGAGGAGGAACAAATAAAAAGAAAGGTCCTGAGAAAGATTTATACTTGCATGCTTAAGGTACAGAACAAAGGCTACTAAGCAAGGAGCACAGAGAATTAAGTGTGTCAAGAGGTGATATCAGAGCAGCCAGGTGACCATCTAGGAGCACTGTCTGGGGCTTGGACTTTAGTTGCCATAGAGTAGTGTGTTACAAAGTTATGCTTTAGAAAGTTTCTAAATTATACTTTAGAAAGTCCACCCTGAGCCGGGCGTGGTGGCGCACGCCTTTAATCCCAGCACTCGGGAGGCTGAGGTAGGCGGAGCGTTGTGAGTTCGAGGCCGGCTTGGGCTACAACGCGAGCGCAAGGCCGGCCTGATCTACATAGTGCGACTCTGCCTCAAAAAACCAGGGCCAGGAGTTTGGCTCAGCAGCTTAAGCGCCTGTCTGGCAGGCGCGAGGCTGTGAGTTCGATCCCTGGTGCCGCAAAAAAAAAAAAAAAAAAAAAAGAAAGTCTACCCTGGCTTCTCTATAGAGGATTAACATGGATGATGCATGGAATGGAGACAAGGAGACTACTTAGGAAGCAACTGAAGTAGCCACGTTAAGAGACAGCCATTTGAACTAGGTCTATAAGCAAGACACGCTTAATAATTGGATCAAAAATATACATGGGAACTACAAGATGCAGCCTAGTGTGCCATGTGTAATAAGAATGTAAGACTGGCCAGGTGTGGTGGTGCATGCCTATAATCCCAGCACTTGGAAGCCTGAGGCAAGAGGATCACCAAGAGTTAGAGGCCATTCTGGGTCACATAGGGAGTTCAAGGACAGCCTGAACTGACAAGAGAGACCTTGTCTTAATCAAACAAACAAATAAAAAAACAAACAAATAAACAAAAAAGGAATGAAAGATGACTCCTCAGCTTTTGACCCTGAACACTGGGTACATGAATGATGATGTAATTTAGTGAGTTGGGAAAGATTTAAGAAGAGAATAAGAGTTCTGTTTGAAACATATTAAGTTTAAAATGCCAATTAAATATCCAAACACAGAAGAGGAGTTGAAGAGAGGGGAAGGGAACAGGAAAAGAAGAAGCAAGAGATATCATGTACAGGTACAAATTCCCTATGATGAATGTTATCACTATGTATACTTAAAATGTACAAATAAAAATTTTCAAACAAAAAAAATTCATCAGTTTGTCAACAACAACAAAAAATATCTGAACATACTGATGAAAAAGTATTTGCACACATAAGCATGGAAGGCAGAAATGTAACTTGAGGTCCAAAAACAAATACAGTTAATACTAACTCACAAAAATTAGGTTCCATAAATTCTCCATGAACATTGTATTAGCAAGTACAAAATTATTCATAGGGAAAGCAATGGATTAGGCTTCCATGAACTTTGGGTCTTATTTTCACCAACTGATAATATATAACCTTGTTTTATATGCATTTCTGTTTAAAGAAACTTTACTATGCATTGTTTATGCATTAGCATTGAACTCAGTGCCAACTTCACTAACTCGTGCTTGTATATAAGCTTATATCTCACACGTGTATTTTCTCTATAAGACACATTATAGCTTCTTGCACTTAAGAACAACTGACAACATATTGGCAGGCTATTATAAACAGCAAAATCTCATCAAAAAGTACAAAAATATTTTTTAAAAAATGTAGCACCAAACAGATTGCTTGTAGCACAAGCTAAGAAAAAAGAACAAGATTTTATCCAACCTCTGCTGAGATAGTACACATCAGCACTATACAATCAATTTTTTTACCACTTGTGAATGTCTATGAATGACTACAAAAGGACCATAAGTCAACACTGAATGGAGGATTACAAATAAATGTCAGAAAATTCATAAATACATAGTCCACAAATAATGACTAACAACTCCAGATGGAATTTAAAAGCATGGGCAGGATGAAATCAGAAGAGAACAGAGAAGCAGCAGCAGTAGCAGCACAGGACAGAGCCCTACAATACACCATTTTCAGAGGTGGTAAAGGAGGGAAAACCAGCAAGGGAAACTGGAAAAGAACATCCAGTGTAGTACAAGTAAAACTAGGCAAGTGGGAAACACTGTATAGGATGAAGTCTTAAATATAGGTTAACTGCATCAAATACTAAAAGATAGATAGTGTGAGGATACAGAACTTAATACTAGCTTTGATAAAATATAGACAACTTGTGATCGTAAATACAGCTATCTCAATACAGTGACTATCTTAGGGTTCTCCAGAGAAACAGAAGCAATACTAAAGTGACAGAGATATATAGACATTTGTTATAAAATATTGGCTTACAGAATTATGGAAACTGACAAGCCCCTACTATCTGCCATCTGTAAGCTGCAGACCCAGGAAAACTAGTGATGTAGCTGAAGTCCAAACTGAAGACCTCAGAAGCAGGGAAGCCGATCGCATCGGACTAGGTGAGACCCCCCAGGCTCAAGATCTAGGTACGCCAGGGTCCCAGGACAGGAGAAGACAGATGCCCCAGCTCAAACAGAAAGAATAACTCATTCTTTCCCTGACTTTCTGTTCCATTTGACCATCAAAGAATTGCATGATGCCCATGCATACTTCAGAGGGTGATTTTTACTCAATGTACAGATTCAAATGCTAATCTCTTTCAGAAATGCCCTCACAGAGTCAGAAATAATATTTTACCAGCTATCTGGGCATCCCTCAGCCCAGTCAAGTTGACAAAGAAAATAAACTATCACACAATAGCCCTATAAGAACTGGCTAAGAAAGAACAAGCGAAGAGAAAGATGAGATAGCAAGCACAATCATCAGGGGCTTCACACACAAAGAGGAACTGAGATATAAGATGGTAGCTGGGGAGGAACTTTGGGTAAAAGATGATTCCAAAAGATGATTTTTATTACCATTTCACATAGCAGCCAATATCATCTATTAGACTAGGAGAAACTGGTGCTGTAGAAGTTAAAGGGGATAATTACAAGTGTAAAAGTACAAAAGGATAAGATCGTGAAGCATTAGTAGAGGGTAATGGTCTTAAGTAATAGCCCTTCCATTTTAACAAGAAAAAGCCAATCTGTGCGGATATAAAAGTAGGTGGGCTGGAAGACTTGAAATTAGGAAGATGATTTAATCATCTCCAAAATGAAAAGAATGACTTGTTTTTACCTTTAAGTGTAAGACAATATCATTAGCTGAGACTCACCATGCAAAGAGCAGTAAAAATCTGAAGGGGAGAAGGAGATATGAAATAGTCACATCAGAGAATAGAAAAATCAATGTAGAAAAACCAGTAGGAAGATGTCTACCAACACTGAATACTCATCTAAGATTTGAGGTCATAATCATAAGATGACTCTATGCATATGATCATATGATTTTCTCCAACAAATGATCAAAAAAAAGTCATCTCTCTCTCAAGTCACAGAAGTAATAGTCATTTCTTCCCTTATATTATATTTATCTCATTAGTTCTCAAAGTGGAGTATTAAACAGAAAATTCAAAATCAAGCCAATAAGAACAATGTATCTGAAACTACTTGGTACTACATTGAACGTTTTCCTAGAACTTACCCCATCCTCCCATAGGCCTTGCTGTACTTTGAATCAATTGCTATTGCTTTTTCACAATCCTTTATTGCATCTGTGTAGTGACTTAATTTGCTTTGTGCAGCAGCCCTAAGAAAAAGAGAAAGATTATTATTATAAGCAGGTTTCAAGGCACTAAATTAGAATTTCAGGCACTAATAAAACTGCATTTTCCTTGTACTAATTTGTAAACCACTCCTAGTAAATTTCTAAGTCAAACTGTCTAGGGTAATTATATAATAAAATAGAAACAAGGAACTCAGAAAATTCTGTTCAGGAGCAAAACATGCACCCTTAGTTTCTTTGTTTACTTTACTATAGAAAAGACAGACAAGCAAATCACATGCTGTTCTAATTTCCCCAACAGAAAAGTGAAAACACTAAGTGCACAGGGGCTTGGAGGGAGACGAGCCGGGTGCGTGATTGCGGGGATGGCTGCACAGGGCACTCCCCTGCTATCTGCTCACTTTAGTAGTAGTGTTAAAGAACAAGTCCTCTGGGGCTTTCTTTAATTCTCTCGCTTCTGAAGCAACTAAACTTTTATTTCTTCGAGTCTCCCAAAAGTTCTCATAATCTCATCCCTCAGCAGAACAGTGAAAAAGTCAAATTTGGAGAAAGAATGTGTTTTAATAAGGTAGGGAGGATTCACTCAAAAGAGACCTAAGTAAGGAGAACAGCAAGCTGAAAACAGATGCTGAGGAGACAGCATGGAGGCTGGGGGACACCTGGAATCGCAGCTACCTGGGAGGTGGAGGCAGGAGTTGTAAATTCAAGTTCAGCCTGGGTAACTTAGCAAGACCCGTCTCAAAATACAATATAGTTTTTTAAAGGGCTGGCAGTGTAGTAGTACAATGTGTTTGTCTAGCATAGGTGAGGTCCTGCATTCAATCTTAAGAGACAGAGAGACAGAGAGACACAGACACAGATAGCCAAGACACAGACAGAGTAGATTAAAAAAGAAGATGTGTATCATGCTGAGGAGCTTACATTTGAATATGCAGGTATGCAGAACCAGTGAACGGAAGCCAAGAATTTAGATGATTGCTTCCATATTTTAGAAAAAATCTTCTGACAGAAAACTGCAGCGAGGAGTATAAGCAGAAATGTGAGACTGCTTTAGGTTCCTATTGCCAAAAGTTAAGGATCTAGACTAGAAGAGTGGGGAACAAATTAGCTATTTGGAAAAGACAGGTATAGAGGAAGATGCCTTAAACTCTGGCTTCAGTTACTAAGAATAAGATTAGGAATAAACCCAGAAGGATTGGACTCATAAAAAGAAGGGATGGGGAAAAAACAGGATGACTTGATTCAATTTTGACTGCTACAGATCACAATGGCAAGCTAGGGAGAAGGCAAGTGTATAAGAGTTCACAAAAGAAAGAAGAGAGTCAGTTGAGTCTGAGAAGCCAGGAAAGGCAAAAAAAAAAAAAAACCCAGGATATATGCGAATCTTCTGTAAGATGGAACCAAACCCACCAGTGTCTGAACTGAGGAAGAACATGGTCTGCACACTGCCTTTGCTGTCTGGTTATCAGGGCAAACTAATGAAATTTCAGTAGTGCAATACAGACAGCCACCATGTTCGCAGATAATCTGGCTTTCTTTACCTTATTAGAACAAAAGCATGAATATAATATGTGTTCTGTTTTTATAGAAAATAAAGCAGAAAAAAGCCATGCTACCTCGCATCTCCCTTATTACTTATAAATAAATTACAGCAAAACCTATTCCTACAACTAAAAAAAGCTTACATTGTTTTTGAAAGAAACAAATATTTAAAGTCTAGAACTATGCTAAGGAAAGTATATATTATTACATCTCACAAAACCTTTTGAAATGGTTAGTGTTATCTTTTACAAGGGAAGAAATTGAGGCTTTAAAAGGTTAAATGGATATCCAAGGTCAAGTAGCTAGTAAACAGCAGAACTGAAATTCAATTCAAGTTCAACAAATCAAGTTTAAATCTCAGTGAACTGCGTAACTACAAACTGAACATGGGAGCAGCAGTGTCATGACACCTCTATTCCCCTTCTTCAAAGCTAAGAAAGCTACCTGCTTGTTGCATGTAGCCGATGCTTCTTATGATAGCCTGATTCCTGAGTCTGTCTTTTAACTTACGTTCTCCACTCTGAAATGTCTTCCCTTCTTCCCTGTATTTCCAAGTTCTACCCATCCTTCAAAATTGCAACTGTAGCACCCCATAGCCCAAGAGGCCTTCTAGACAAATTCTCTCCACTATTCTCTTTCTTGTATACTTTTTATTCCATGTATCGCCTTATTAAGTCATGCAACCATCTATCCATCCCAGAAGCATAAGGGTGAATAAATATACTCAGAACTGAGGCTTTCCAAAAGAAATAAGAGTATCAAATAAGGAGAAAAAGTCTGTTCATTTTATGCATAAAAATTAAGGCAGGACATGTGATAAACCCCAACATAAATGCAATACACTGTGATAAGTGCTAAATATTTAGGAAAAAACTATAGAAGTATAATAGGTTTTTAAGGAAGTATTCAGGTCTTCTTTCTAAAGCAAACTATAGTTCATTCTAGTGAGCTTAGTACATTAAAAATATTTTTGTTAGTAATAAAACTGAGAAATAACTTTTGAAAGCAAGATTAGATCTGGTATTCTGAGCTGCCAACTCCCAGCAGTCAGCTGGCTAAGAAAAATGGTAAGGGGCAGTTGGCAAGTGTACAGGCTGTTGAGATATCTATCTATAACCACAAGAGTTTCAAAAAGCCCTAAAATTAACGTAAAGTTTTATTCAACCTTTGCATTAGATATGCAAGCTTTTCTAATTATTTAATATTAAATAGGGTGCTCTATTACTAAATTCCTCAGAGAAGATACTATTTAAATGCAAAACAAGGGCATAATTATTATTTCAGTTTAACAATAATTAAAAAGCAAGCACGAGTATTGATAAAGAAACTTGTTTAATACATTACTTGTAAAGTAAGACTGTGTATGAACTCTAATCTCATTAAAAATAAGTTATTAGGGTTATATTTTCGATATTCATAGCTAAAAGCAAATGGCTCACTGTATTCTATAAATAACTAATTTTCTGATAACAGTTGTATTAGGTCATAACATTTCATGATAATCTTAAATACATTTATTTCCAAGTTTCATATGCTAAATTAAAACATGCATTTTCATCTGATTACAGGGAAACACACAAACATACACACAAACCATAGTTTGGGGGCTTTATTCTCCAAAGCTTACTTGGATTTTCTGTTTTTCTGGGATAGACTGTTAGAACAGATTAATAAAGAAATTTTTTTAAATGAAGAAAGAAAATGAATGTCTCCAGTATGGACAATCCAATTCCTTCTGGATATAACCTTTCCTTTCCATCAACAGCTATAAATTTTATACAAAATGAAGGAGGAGGTGGCTAGAAACAGATCAAGTGACCACAAGTTGGAAAATGACTAAGCAAATTGCAATATATTCGACCAACAAAATACCACTGAGCAATAAGAAATGAGCTATTGAAACATGAAACACTATGGTTGAATCTCAAACACACCGCTGAGCAAAAGGTCTTCTATTGAAAATTACATATTATTACTTCCATATAAAATTCTAGAACAGACAAATCTAATCTATGATGGGGATATGGGGGACAACGATCTTCCCAAGTAGATTATTACAGCTAACTGTGAAAGAGCATAAGGAACTTCTTGGATTCTGATAGAAATTTTCAATATCTTAAGAGAAGTTTATGTTACATAGGTGATACATTTGTCAGAATTCAGTGAAAGTACATTGAAATTTGTATGTTTTGGCATATGAAAATTTTACCTAAAAAAATAAGTAAACAAATTTTGAACTCTAGTTAATGATATGTTACATATTTAAGAGAAAAATGTATGTACACATGGTTACAATTTGTTTTGAAATGCATCAAAAATAAGATGTACTAATAAACAGAAAAAAATGGATAAATATGTGATATAGCAAATATACTAAAATACTTATGTCAAAACCTAGGTGTGCATTTCTTCAACTTTGAAATTTTTCATAATAAAATACTAGAAATTAAATTTAGAAAGGCATGACACTGGATTAATTCAGAACAAGTCATGTTAGACTAACAACATTTCCTCTTTATTTATAATTTATCTATTCATTTATTTGTTTGAGACAGAATCTCGCTATGCAGTTCAGGATGGCCTTGAACTCACTGGGTAGCTCAGGCTGGCCTCAAACTCTGAGCAATCCTCCTATATTAGCCTCAAGGGCACGAGAATTACATGCGTGTGTGACCACACTTGGCTCCTCTTTATTTTAGTAAGGTCAGTACTAGAATGGTAATCAGAAAAGATAATTGAGAATATATTTGGCAGCTGATAACTTTGAATCTCTCTTCATATTCTAATCAAGGTAGAAAAGCAGGCCACATAAATAATAATAATAGTTACTACTTGTATACAACACTCTTTACTACACACTTTCTTAGCACTTTACATAAATTCTTTGACCTCTATAACAACCCTACAAGATAATTACCACTATTATACATATTTAACAGACAGGAAAACTAATGCATAGAGACATTAGGTAATTTGTTAAAGGTCACATAAATAGTAACTAACAAAGCCAGACATTATAATTCAGAAGTCTGGATCCATAACTCTACTCTTAAGCATTCCCCATGATATCTCCATTAGTTAACTTGTAACTGGCATAACATGAGAAACCATGTTCTTTTCATTTTTCTGGGTGACATGAAACTAGAAGCAAGAGCACATATATTACTCTACAGATTCATTAACCAAAAATGTTAAGGGATAAATAGAATTTATAGGTATAACACTGACCCCCAGTGATAGCACTAGTACGTGTTCAGTAAAAATCTGTCAAATGAATATGTGATTGAATGATAGAACAAGGAGAATTGTGAAAAAAAGAGGACATCAACCAAAAGCAAAATATGAATTTAACAATGGAACAGTTCTATCACTGCAAGAAAGTTCTACTGAAAATTCTGTGTATATTAAACAGAATAATTTAATGTAGGAAATTCATTATGCAAGAAGAGCTGAGAGGCCAAAGCAGGGGTTACACAGCAACCAAGAGATTAGCAACAGCGAAAAGCCATAACCATCTCCAAACCACAAGGACAAAGCCTGGAATCCAAAACCCAAGGTCACCTGGCAAAAGCTGAAAGCAAGGCAGGAGTCTTTGGTGGAAAGTGGGAAACAAGGATGAGAAACGATCCATTTTTATATGCACACCGTGATATAAAAGTAGGGGAAGGGGAGAAATGCTTGAATTTCTGTCCTTCTTCTATCCTTCACCCTGCTGCCAGCACCTGGCATGGCTGATGGCAGACAAAAGACAGGTGGTAAAGGAGCCTTGAAAATGTAGCCCAGAGGATTCAGAGTCCTGTTAAAATGGACAGAGTTGAGAAGTCTGTAATCACACAGGCCAAGGTCTGATGCAGGTACTCTACCCACAGTTTTCCTCACATGGCAGCAGGGGCAAGGAACTCAAGTCTCTTATAAGGGCGTTACCCACTCCTGACAGCTCCATCCTCACAATCTAATCACTTTCCCAAGGTCTCACCTCCATGAACCACCACATTTGTATTATGTTCCAACATATGAAATAGGGAGGACACAATCATTCAGTCTATAAATAGTATGAATAGGGAATTTAGGCTAATGCCCGATATTATGTCTAACCAGGTATGGTGGTAGTGCATGCTTGTTAATCCCAACACTCTAGGAGACTGAGGCAGGAGGATCATGTGTTTGACCATGGCCTGGACAATTCAGTGACTTAGCAAGACCCTGTCTGAAATTAAAAAATAAAAAGGGTTGGGCATGTCATTCAGTGCAAAGACACTGCATTCAAAAACAAAAGTTCAATCATATCAGTAATTACATATAAATTAGGAAAATTAACATGTAGATTACAATATTAAATTTGTAATTAACAATTTGAGTGCCTAATGCTGATAAAGAGCCTGGCAAAAAATAGATGTACTCATACAGTCCTGGGGAAGAAATTAATTTTCAAAATATATTCAAAGAAATTGAAACAATTTTGCAATTTGCACCAATTCTTTTTAAATGTTTGCACTGTTAAACCAATTAAATGCACTTCTAGGGATAAATTCAAAATCCAGAAACTTGAAGGTTAAAAAGATATTTAAAAACACAGACATTCACCACAGCTAGATGATAATGAAAATAATGGAAACGACCTCAATGCCCACTAGCAGGTCAACAGTTAAGTAAATTAAGGTGTATACATCCATTTATTCAAAAATAATACTTAATGGTATTTGTTTTCCCACTAGAATGCTAGGTGTAGGAAATTTAAAAAAACAATAAAGACGAAATAGGCTAATGTGTAATCATTTAAGTAATGTGTATGAGCCAGGCATAGTGGCACACACCTTTAATCCCAGCACTCAACAGGCTGAGATAGGAGGAGCGTTGTGAGTTCAAGGCCGGCTTGGGACACAATGTGAGCACAAGGCCGGCCTGAACTACGTAGTGCAACCCTGTCTCAAAAAACTAGGGCCGGAAGCCGGGCATGGTGGCGCACGCCTTTAATCCCAGCACTCGGGAGGCTGAGGTAGGCGGAGCGTTGCGAGTTCAAGGCCGGCTTGGGCTACAACGCGAGCACAAGGCCGGCCTGAGCTACATAGTGCGACCCTGCCTCAAAAAACTAGGGCTGGGAGTTTGGCTCAGTGCCTTAAGCGCCTGCTCTGGCAGGCGCCAGGTTGTGAGTTCAATCCCCGGTGCTGCAAAAAAAAAAAAAAAAAAAAAAAACTAGGGCCGGGAGTTTAGCTCAGTGGCTTAATCGACTGCCTGGCTGATGCAAGATTGTGAGTTTGATCCCCGGAGCCACAAAAAAAAAAAATAATAATAATAATGTGTATGAAGGAATTCAATGAAATCAGAACATGTCCACTGAATAAAGCTGTATCTAAAATTGAGTGCACTTACCTAAAACAAAACATGTCAAAAAGTTAACAGAGGTTGCCTCAAAGGTATAAGTTTATGAGTTTATTTTTCCCTCCTTTATATTTTCTGAACTTTCAACTTTTATTAAATAAATAAATTTTACAACTTTCCTTCAGAAGTATTTGGGGTTTTTTTGTTCTTCTTTCTGTGTTTTTTTTTTTTTTTTTTTTTTTTTTTTTTTTTTTTTTTTTTTTTTTTTTTGTACTGGAGATCAAACTCACAACCTTCACTTGGCACGCAGGCACTTATACCACTGAGCTGAATCCCCAGCCCTCCTTCAGAAGTATTAATCCAAAGGTTTAAGAACTGCACACCTGCTACAATGGTCCCAGTTTACCTGTTGCAATAATAAACCGCATTATTGGGATCCAGTTCTATTGCCTGTGTGTAACAATCCACTGCAGCAGCATAATTTTCTTCTTTCATGTGGTTATTGCCTAAAATAAAATAATTGATATGTACAGTAAATACAATAGATGGGAAAAATATAAAGTCCAATAGATAACTTTCAGTCATAGAAATTACAGTAATAAGGTTAGTCATTTGATTTTTCAGTCCCCTTAGAGATAAATTTTATAATGTACTAACGTTTCTTAGCTGCATTGTGTTTGCATCACCCTGGTAATACAGTTTTAAAAAGTAAGGTCTGTGTACCTTACAAAATTCAGGCTAGTGTGAGCAAATGCAATCATTATGACTACTTCACATCCTCGGTTCTTATCTTCTCCTTGCTCCTTTTAGAGCTACCCTACCCATTTCTCCCTAATCGTGATCTCACCTGGAATCTGATCATCACTCCTTCCCTGGCAATATCCACACTCACTGAATAGCCACGCTCTCAGAATGCCGCTTTGAGTAAGCTGGTGAAACTAATCATGCTAATATGTTTTCGGCAGACAATACTTTACTGTCCTATCCCCTCCAGAGACAGAATTTTTTCAAAAGGGGATTTAGGGCAAATAATTTCTAGACGGAATTTCAGATACAATTCCAGCCTACAGAGTAATGATTTTTAGGAAGGGCATCTACAGATATATCTGGCAGAAATTTAGCTAGGTTAGTAACTGGTCAGCTAAAGGATTTTCTGTGACTACCTCTTGTTTTCCCCTAACTGGAGAAAAAGTGTCCCATGCATTTGTAAGGTCCAATGTCAAAACCAAAATCATTAGAACAACTCACATTAGGAGGAAGGATTTACAACTCATAGGTCTCTATGATTCCTTCCACCTTTCCATAAACCAGCAGCTCTCATCTTAGCCTTACTCCTAATGGGTAATTAGCTAGTTAAAGGCAGGAGGTGGGGCATAAACATGCAGGGATTAGAAACAAGAATTGGGAAGTTAAAAGACAGACAAGTAAACAGAAGTATCCAAAATCATACAAAAGTCACTGTAAATCGGAAATTGAAACGAATATAGAGAATGACAGTTAACACATTCATTTCTTTAGGAGTGATAAAAATGTTTTATGATCAATTTTGATGATGATCACACAACTGTGAATATAGTAAAAACCTGTGAATTATACACTGTAAGGAAATAAATATGGCTGGATGTGATGGCACAAGCCTGTAATCCCAGCAATCAGGAGGCTGAAGCAGGAGGATCAATGTGAGTTTGGGTGACTGTGGGCCACACAGTAAGTTCAAGGCCAGCCTGAACTACATAGCAAAACCCTGTTTCAAAATAAAGAAATAAATGTAGGGCATGTGAATTGTATCTCAATAAATCTATCTTCTTAAAAAAATATTAATTTGGGTCTCCTTCGCAAAAAAGACATGAATATAAAACCTTCTCCACACAAGGAAAGTAAACATTATGTACTACAAACATGTACGAAGAAAAAAAAAGGAAAGAAAAGGACCAAGAGATAGTTGGATGAAGAGAAAGAAAAAGGGTAAGCAGATGGAAAAAGGAATTAAAATGTTATGTACATGAACCAACTTGTCACAGGGAACATAAAAACATACTACACACATGTACTATAAATTGAAATTTTCTAAGAAAGCTAAGAGGATTTTGTTTGCAATATTTGTGATGGAATTCAGGGCCTTTGTTCTGAACTACATTCCCAGCTTGTCTGTCTGTTTGCTTGTTTGTTTGTTAGAGTCACTGAGCAGGCTTCAATTTGTGATCCTCCTACCCTGACCTCCCCGAGTGCTGGGATTTATAGGCATGCATCACCACACCCAGCTTGATAATAGGTTTTTAATAATTAAGCAAAAAGCTAACTACATTGCCCCAGGTACTTCAATAGATTTCCATCTCATTCTTCACTTTTATTTTTTCAAGTAAACTTTGTCACTATTCTTTTACTCATTTTGTTCAATTCTCTGTTCAAGATGAGAAAAAACTGGAATCCACCTCCAGAAAGAGGCGAGCAATTCAAAACCTGGTAATGCTCACTTGGCAAGCTACTTTTAGAAGACAACTACCCAGTAACATCACTCTCTTCCCCATATCATTCCTTTGATTCTTCTGTATCTTACCTAGGCCCCTCTCATACCCAATGCTTTCTCCTCTATTGCTAATTTTGAAAATTTTATTATTTTTGGTGGAGTTGGGTGTTCTATCGTTCATTTTCTTATCCTTCCTTTAAAGTGACTTTACCTGCTTGATAAGGGGGTCTCTCTGTCCTTCTATCTCCATCTTCGTTTCTTGCTATCTCTCTTTCAATCTGTTGCCTTATAACTTTATAATGGTACCTCAGTTCACGAACTGAATTCTTTCCATGATTCTGGCCACAAACAAAATTGGACAAGAACCAAATCAAATTGCCCCATAACATCAACAATGAACCTAACCACTGAATGTGATTCAGTTCTTGTCCAATTTGATTTGTGACCAGAAACATGGAAAGAAATAGGCTCATGAACTGAGGTACCATTACTTCCTTTTTTTCTCCTCTAGTTTAATCTCTATTCCTTATTATTTGTCCTTGTCCTTGTTGGTTTTCTCTGGTACTGTTACCTAACCTATTAATTTTCTTTTACTATCTTTTATATCTATTGCATCACTCTTTTCCCATCTTCCATAGCTAAATTCTTTCAAATTCTACTTTTGTCATGCTCCCATTCCTCTCAATCTAACCTTATGACAGTAGTATACATTTATGAATCTGTAGATAGTTAAATCTTCCCACAGATGAACACTTTATTGTTAATGGAGGTAAAACTGCTCTACTGAATAGATATTTATTGTATATCAGTTATCTGATTTGTCACAGGGTTTGTACTAACTATAGATCTTGTTACTATGGTTAAAAGTAATACAGTGTTAGTTACTACAGTTTCTCATTATCCAGTTTGTACTTTATGCTATTGCTGTTTCTGATTTTACAACGTTAGCCAAGATGATATAGTTGTTCCTATCAACTGGTTTTCCCTATACGTCAATCTCTACATTGCCTGGGAATCATAAACAATACTGCAGCCCATTACCAAGGAACTGTGTACTGCACCAAAGAAACTGCATCCTCATCACCCTAATAAACAGAAGAGGCCGGATCTTGGGACAGATCCAAAGGTCAATAGCTAGCTACACCTAAAGGACATGTTTGAAAAGACGACTTTCCTAAATAAGTCTCCAAGGGGGAAAGAGGGAAGGGAAAAGGAAAAGATATAAATCTGTATATATGTACATGTAAGATAACTAAAACAAACATACTGCTGAATGTATTAGTTATTGAGAAAGAACGGTTAATACTCATATGAATAGATCAATTTTACATGTCTGTATCTGTTAATGTGAACAAACATTTTGGAGATAATGATACACAATATTGCAACCACTGTCAAGTTTCTATCATCTTGTTTTGTAAACATATAATGTTTTTTTCTGCATTTACTCTAGTCATTTGTCTCTTCTGCTTTTTGTCTTTCTTATATGTGTCTTTCTTTTTCTCTTAAATAAAAAAAATTTTAAAAAGACTAGGTCTCCACATTAGCAATAAGGCTAGCCACCATAAGCAATCTACAAACCCCAAGAAAAAAAACAAAGAAATTGAAAATGAGAAAATAGGGAAGCAAAATGCCTCACAACTCCCCCAAAGCAAACCCAGAGGAACAGCAGGGGAAGAAATACAAAAAAAAACCACACACCTGAAATATCTGAAATGAAAGCAGTGGAAATAACAAAACAAATTAACAAGACAAGTGGTGAATTCAAAGCAGAGAGAATTACCCTAACAAATGATTAGTGAGTCTAGAGAAGTTTCCAATAAAAAACAGAGAAGTTACAGAAAGACATGAAAACCATGACTGCCCAACATAAAAAAAGAACTGGAGCTTATAAAACAATTTCAAACAGAAATCCAGGAGATTAAATACCCTCTGAAAGTATACACAGCAGCGGGGTAGGAAGAAGCGGGGTAAAAAGAATTGAAATGTGTTACGTACATATACCAACTCACCATGAAGAATGTAATCATTATATACTGCAAATATGTACTAATAAAAGTCAAAAATGAAAGAAGGAAATGATACACAGCAGAATTAATCACAGTGAGAACAGAATATCTTACCAAGAAGACAGGGCTGTAGTTGGTGATCAACTAATGACAGATGCCTTAAAAATACCAAGGGATCATGAAAAATCCATCCAGCAGCTGCTAGATGATACAAAGAAGACTAATCCATGATAAACTGGAATAAACAAAAAATCAGAAGCTATCACTAATGGCACAAAAACGTGTTTACAGAAGTAACAGCAAAAAACTTAAGCATAGAAAAAGAAATTGCAATACAGGTAAATGAGTCATGGAACCCAAAATTGTCATGATCAGAAAAGAACTACATCAAGACATAATAGTCAAGATTCCAAAAATTCAACACAAGAACAGAATATTAAAAGCTGTCATAGAAAGAAAAATCACATATAAAAGAAAATCCATCAGAATTACAGCAGACTAAAATCAAGAAGAGGTTCAAGTGTTTCATGCCCTAAAAGAAAACAACTTCTAACCCAAACTAATGTATGCCACAAACTCATCTTTTAAAATTGATGGAGAAATAAGATACTTCCACGATAGAGCACTTAAAGAAAGGCAACACCACCAAACCAGCACTCCAAAAAATTCTCAAGGACATCCTAGAAAGAGTCAATGAAAAGAACAATACCAAAAAGCCCAGTAGAATGAATCACCAGGCAAGTCAATTAAAATAGAAGGGAAAGAAAGGGAAACAACAGCAGGAAATAAAATAATAAAATGGGTGAGGCAATACCTATCTGTTATAACCATTGATGTGAATGGTCTTGATTCACCAATCAAAAGGAACAGACTGGCAGATTGGATCAAGAAACAAGATCCAACATAAGCATGCTGCATACAAAAAACACACTGTCACAAATATATCAACCACACAAAGAATCAACATAAATCAGAGTTGAGGAGTGCCTGAGCCGCCACCTTCTTCATCTGAGGCATACAGCGAAACTTCTTCCCCCAACAGAGATTCCAGAGCAAAAAAACAGACCTATTTGGAAGAAATGCACTTAGAAGACACCATCTGCTTCTGCCCAAAGTAAGAAAGAGACAGTGAACAAACATCTTCCAGTGATCAAAATCCCAGGCAAGATCAGAAAGAGGGCTTTCGCAGCTCCTTCTGCAACTTCTTTAAAAAGAAAAAGGGAACATGACTGTTGAAGATTTCTGTGGTCCTTGGGGCTGGTGGTGACACCAAAGCTTTCCCATTTCCAGGTCCAGTGAATCAGAATACAGGGAAAAAACTAATGAGAATCCTTCAGTGGATCCTTCACCTACCAAACAAAATTTCTTCAGAAACCAACTTGCTCTTGCCAGCGACTGTGACCAAGGAACAGCTGTGTAAAACATACTTAAGTTGTATTCTTAAGTGGTAAGATAAGGATAAAAAGCTTGTATATATCTGTGTAGGAATATATATATACACATACATACATACATACATATATATATATATACATATACACACACATATATATATATCCCTGAAGAAAATTATATACATACATATGAAACTAAATCAACATACAAGACATTAAAGAGATAAAGATTACTCTATTGTTAACACCTGACTTTTTGAACATCAATACTTGAGAAAGGGAAATGAAGGCTTTTCACATCATTACAAGAAAAAAAAATAAATTTGGAAGAAAAAATAAATGTTTATAAGAAAAAAAAGAAAGATCAGAGCTGAAACAAATCTTTGAACAAATGAACTTAATAGGTATCTGCACAAAGTTCCACCTAACAACAGAATACACATTTTTCTCAACAGCACATGGGACTTGGTCCAAAACAGACCACATATGAGCCCACAGAGCATGCTTAAGTAAACATAAAGGAATCAAAATTATTGAATGCATATTATCAGATCATAATGCAATGAAACTAGATATCTATGGCAAAAGATACCACAGAAACTATACAGACATGGAAATTAAATAATACCCTCTTTAACAACAGATCACAGATTAAATTAAAGAAGACATAACACAGTTCCCACAATCAAATGATAATATGACATAATGGAACCTATGAAATGAAAGCAGTCCCGAGGGAAGTTTAGAGTGATGAATTCCACATAAGAAAAACAGCAAACTCAAATAAATAATCTAATTGATGTACCTCAAGTTTCTAGAAAACCAAAAATAATTTAAACCCAAAGCCAGTACAAGGAAGGAAATTATAAAAATCAGAGAAAAAAAACTAACCCAGTTGAGACTAAAAAATAATAGTCAGCTGAGGACTTAGCCCAGTGGCTTAAGCACCTGCTTGGTAGGCGTGAGGTTGTAAGTTCGATCCCTGGTACCACAAAAAATAATAATAATAATAATAATAATAATAATAGTCAATGAATTGAAGACCTAGTTCTTTAAAAGACTAATTAAAGTAGACAAACCTTCAGCCAAACTTAAAACAAAGAAAGAAAAGACCCAAATACATTCAATTAGAAATAAAAAGGGTGAAATCACAATGGATTCTACAGAAATCCAGAAGATCATCAGTAACTACTTTGAGAACCTGTAATCTACTAAAATGGACAATTCAGAAGAAATGGATAGCGTTCTACATACACATGAATTGCAAAACGTGAAACGAGAAGATATAAAAAATCTGAATAATACAGTATTAGTCAATGAAACTGAAGAATTTTTTTTAAAGACCAAATAAGAAAACTCCAGATTCACCGCTGAATTCCACAAGAACTTAAATCTAATGCTAATACTCTGCAAACTCTTTAATGAAATTGAAAGAATAATTCTCAAAGTCATTCCTAGAAGCAAGCACTAGCCAACTCCAAAACCAGAAAAAGACTCAACCTAAAAGGAGAACGACAGGCCATTTTCTTTCATGATCATAGATACAAAAATGCTCAATAAACACTGGTAAACAGAATGCAGTAAATCATCAAAATGATTACACACCATGACCAAGTAGGATTCATTCCAGGGGTGCAGGAATGGTTCCATATACTCAAATCAATAAACATAGTACATCACATTAACAGAAGCAAGAACAAAAAACACATGATAATCTCAATAGACACAGAAAAAGCATTTAACAAAATCCAACATCGATTCATAATAAAAACCCTAAAGAAAATTAGAATAGATGATCTATTTCAATCTAATAAAAGCTATCTAGGACAAACCAAAAGGCAACATCACACTAAGTAGAGAAAAACTGAAAGCTTTCACTCTAAAATCAGGAACAAAACAAAGATGCCCACTATAACCACTCCTGTTCAATATAATTCTAGAAATATTAGCCAGAGCAATTAGACAAGAAAAATATGTATAGGGAAGGAAGAAATCAACTTATCATTATTTACTGATTACATGACCTTCTACACAGAAGACCCCAAAACTGACAGACTCTTAAAATTTTTTTTTTTTTTCAGCACCAGGGATCGAACTCACAGCCCCACGCCTGCCAGGGCAGGCGCTTAAGCCACTGAGCCAAACTCCTGGCCCTGGTTTTTTGAGGAAGGGTCACACTATGTAGCTCAGGCCAGCCTTGCGCTCGCGTTGTAGCCCAAGCGAGCCTCGAACTCACAACGCTCCACCTACCTCAGCCTCCCGAGTGCTAGGATTAAAGGCATGCGCCACCACGCCCGGCTCAGACTCTTAAAATTAACCAAATTCAGTAGTGTAGCAATATAAAAGATAGCACTGAACAATCAATAGCATTATTGTACCTCAATAACAAACTACAATTTTCCTAACAAATTAGGAAATCAATAACTTTCCCAATTACATTAAGAAAACTGAAATACTTAAGAATTAACCTGAGGAAGTGAAAGACTTCTACAATGAAAACCACATACTCTGTTATGTACCTGTATAAATTCCCCATGATGAATGTCCTCATTATGTACTGCAAACATGTACTAATAAAAGAAATTTTTTAAAACTTTATTGAATCGCTTGTCCTGTAAACTATTTCAAATATATAGATAGTATATTAAAAGATATGTATACTATAATTTAATTATAAAAAGCTTCAAATAACAAAATAGTCAATATAAAAATTTTGAGACACTTTTGAATTTGTGAAGGCATAAATGTAACAATGAGGCATTTGTACAAGGCTTTACAGTTAAACAGTATCTTCCTGCAAAATTATCTTCTTTAATTCTCCCAGCCCCACGAGATATACATATAGCCAAATTTCTGAGACCTGTCAGGGATAGCAAGAAACCCTTCCTGATTTCTTCTGTTCTTAATGCAGCTCTTTAGAAGCAAAGCACATGAAATATTTTAAAGTAATGTTCCTTGGAGGGGCCAGGTCACTAGAAGCCTTAGTTAACACAGTCAGGTAAGAGTAACATGTGACCTGGAATACCGTATGACTGATAATTTACCATGGCCATTTATTTTCAACCAAACATCAAAATACAGATTAAAAAGGTAATTACTTCTACTTTACATGTAAAATGTCTAAGATGTGACATTTCTTAGAGAAATAAAAGTTTTTCATTAAAAGATAGTAATTCGGTCAATCCATGCTGCCACATTAAATAAGTCTCACCAACATATCCCCCAAACTCTCAGTTTACTAACATTTATTATGTTTAAAAAAACAAAAATAACAACAACAAAAAAACCCTCTACAGGGAAGGCAATGTCCCAATTGTTATGCCATGCAAAGGGAGCTCAGGGGCAAAAATAAAATTCAATTTTCCATTTATTCAATATTATTGCTAGAACTAAGCCAAGCTACAAATGTAAAATGCTAGTAGAAAACATATTGCATCACTGAGGATTTAACATATTACAAAAATCTGAATGGGAAAAAACTTCAGATTAAATCATGCCAGTAAGAAACTAATACATGAAAAATATATTTGTATCTGGGTAGATCAAATTTGAATTCTTCATGGAATCTGGTTGTTGCTGCATTTTACATATAATTTACGAAATCATACTATTCTAAGATTTTTAAGACACTGCAGTGATACCATTTTTGGAACAAGTAAGAAACTGAAAACAGACAAATTTATTTGTGGAAACACAACATTTTATAAAGTAATCCTAAAACGACAATAACAAAGTACTGGAAAGAAATGCAAAGACATTGAAGACAGAGTTACTTAAGATTATAAAATTGTTTTTCTAGGAAGTTCAGAGTACTACCGCCACTAAAAACAGTGACACAGGCATACAACTGAAGATGTAGGGAGATGACCAGGTACAAAGAATAAGAAAAACAGTATTTCCCATAGCTACCTTTTTAAACACTGAATTTTTTTTTCCAAAAATACTCAACTGCTTTTTTCAGAAAAAGACCAGAAGATAGTTCTAGGAATAACTTCTGAATACAGCACATTCCTTAGTCATTCTCTGTTAATATACAGGTCAAGGAATCTGGTTTTCATTCAATGCAAAAGATAAAGGACTGTGCCCCACAGCCTCTTAGTATAAATCTTACAGGCCTACCATTGTTCTCCATAGCTTAATCTAAATTAACGATGGGAAAACTGAACACAGATTCTTAACACTGACTTATTTATTAAAAGTCAAGAACATTTTGAACTGAGAACCTCCCACTTGCCAGGTAGGCACTGTGCCACTGAGCTAAACCCCTGGCTCAAGGACATTCCAATAGTCAGATATTAGAAAATTCTATAATGTTTCAATCAAATGTGTTAATTAATAAGTGCTATATGCACGCATTAATGAACTCCAAAGAACTCAAAAACACACAAAAATAACACGAAAATTATATTCATGTCCTTGATTAACCATAAAGAAGAATTTAGGATACTAGAATAGTAGTAAATGTAGCTAAAAGTAAACAGCCCTTAAGTGATTTGTTCTCAAAGTTTTATGAGATATCTGCCTCTCTCAACACAAGCCATACCTATTTCCAAGCCTCTCATCCATCACATTTATTTTGGATTCACAATTGTCATGTGGACTTATGACAACCCAATTCTGGCAGCATAAACTAGAATCAAATCAACTCACAATCATGTCATGCTCTTCAGAGTTTCAGAAAGTTTCACTAAATAAATAATATAGCTATATGAAATACCTACCTTCATCTTTTAATTGGTCAGCTTTTCCCACATCTTCAGGCACTAAGTTTGAGAGGGGCAAAATGTCATTCTGAAATTAAATAAAAATAAATACACTTCTATTTAGCTGCACAGTCACCCTGGAGCTTCAAAAAGCAATAATAATAAATTAGCCACATTTTAGTAACTCATCTATAATTCCATTTCATGAGATCTAACACCTAAATAACAGGGTTAATAAGAAATGGCAGGTGGGGGAGTACTCTCCCACACTTCTACTAAAAATACAAATATATCATGTTTTTCTAGATGATCACAGGCAACCATGAATTAAATTTTTAAAATTTGTTTCTCCAAGCCGGGCGTGGTGGTTCACGCCTTTAATCCCAGCATTTGGGAGGCTGAGGTAGGTGGAGCGTTGTGAGTTCGAGGCCGGCTTGGGCTACAACGCGAGCACAAGGCTGGCCTGAGCTACATAGTGCAATCCTGCCTCAAAAAACCAGGGCTGGGAGTTTGGCTCAGTGGCTTAAGCGCCTGCCCTGGCAGGCGTGAGGCTGTGAGTTCGATCCCCGGTGCCGCAAAAAAAAAAAAAAAAAAAAAAATTTGTTTCTCCAACCAGAGGCAGCCATGCTGGCCAGGAGGAGAATCAAGAAGACAAACCACACTTTTCTGTGAGCCAGTGTCAGCCATGCGGACTAGGAGGAGAAAAAAGAAGCCAATGCACACCTTCCCCTGAGCCAACTGGCACATGGGCTGGGAGACAAAAAGAGCAACGCTAACTCCCACCCCCACCCGGCTGATTCCCCTCACCCCCATAAGCAACCGGCTGATTTGGAGGAACTCAAGCTGAGATGATGCCAACTGAAGCAAAAAAAATAACTTAATGCTTATATTGTTTGATTGATTTTGCAGGACTAAAGCTGGTAGTCTGAGCATTTATTTGGAGGATAACAATATGCATTATAGCAACAGTGGGGGAATTCCTTCTGTCTTGTTTTTGAAATCCAATGTTTGGTTCTGTTTGTTTTGTTTTATTCCTGTATCTGGTAACCTGAGCAACTATTCTGAAGATAACAATATGCAATGCAACCACCATTGTTAAATTCTTATCATCTTGTTTTGAAATCTTATATCACTATTGTTGTTTTTTGATGTTGTCATTTTGCTTTTGCTGTTGTATTTTTGGTTTGCTTGCTTCTTGATTTTTCTGGGGGTTTTTTTCTCTTTAAAATTAAAAAAAAAAAACTTTGCTTTTCCTCATACCCAGAAATCTCACTTTATGAACAAGAAAATGGAACTTAAATATAAAGAACAAAATAAAAATATAATCACTGGATTATTCATGGATCTTTTCTTTTTCTTGGCAGTATTGGGGAATGGGCAATACATTGAGTACTGACCTACACCCCAGCCCTGTTTATTTTATTTTGAGACAAGGTGTCACTAAATTGTCCAGGCAGGCCTCAAACTTACAATCTTCTTGCTTCAGCCTCCCCAGTAGCTGAGATTATCAGTGAAATTTCTGAAGCAAAACATTTACTATTTAAGAAATATACTAAGTTAACAGCAGTTTAGCTTTTTAAAAAAGCACTTACAATATGGTCATTATATATATGTGTGTCTGTGCATGTACACACTCCTACACACACGTACACACACACACACACACACACACAGATTTAAAAACAAAACCTGGAAGAGCATACCAAAAGGTTAACAGTGATATGTTTGGAAATAAAGCTGTTAGGTTTTCTGTCTTCATATGTCCCACAAAATTTTAAGACAATGAACAAAAATTTATTTTACTGTAAGATGAAAAACATAAAATTTTGTTTTAACACTTAACTATCACCTTCAAACCTCTTCTGCATTAATAAGGCTCAAACCAAAGGTGCTTATTAAAATTGAATAGAAATTTTGGAAATATTTTCAGTGAAAATAGAAATACAATGTATTTTTCCACTTCCAAAAAAAACCTCTTTTATCAGGTTTTATAGTGCATGCTTGTAATCCCAGCACTTGAGCCACTGAGGGAGGACGAGTGTTGCAAATCTGAGGCCAGGCTGAACTACATATGGAGACTCTGTCTCAAAAAAAAAAAAAAATTAACTAATTATAAATAAATCAAAGGACCTTTTCAAAATTGCAATGCTTTTAAACCTGACTCTAATGTTCAGAATAAGTCTACAAGTTTCAAAAAAAGCGTAATTTGTAGCTATTACACTTATAGACTACATTTAAAATGTATCTCCTATTACTTTTGCCTTGGGCTGGGGATTTAGCTCAGCAGCACAAGTGCCTGCTTGGCAAGCACAAAGTTGTGAGGAGTCTGATCCCTGGTACCAAAACAAACAAACAAACAAAAAATAACTCGTATTTTTGCCTTAACTGAAATTTCAATACAATGCATGGATTTAATACTGGTGGTATACTTTGTCAATTACACACAAATGCAAATCATTGACAGACAATGTAGATTTTATTTATTTTTAAAATCTTTCTCTACAAATCAATTTTTCTTTCTTTTTGAGACAGGGTCTCGCTATATATCCCAGGACAGTCTTGAACTCACTGTGTAGCTCAGACAGGCTTCAAGCTCACAGTGATCTTCCTCCTTCCACCTCTCAAGTGCTAGGATTATAGGGGTGCGCCACCATGTCCAGCTTTACTAACCAATTTTCTCAAGCATAAAAAAGGGAAATACAAACAATATAGAAATAAAATGGAGTGGAACAGGGATACAGCTCAGTGGCACAGCACTCGCTTGGCAAGCATGAGGTCATGAGTTCAATTCCTGGTACCAAAAAAAAAAAAAGAAAGAAATAAAGAATGAAAGAAACAAAATGGAAACTTTCAGACATAAAGTTGAACTATAGTTGAAAGGCATTACTGCCCTATAATATTTTAGGATTCCTTTTATTTTAAATCTTCTATCAAGCCTACCCAGTTTATAAACAGAAAATGAGTATCTTAAAAAAATGTTAAAATATTGATTATGTTCCATTCTGTTTTCCAAATCTTTCTTAACTATTTTAAAGAAATAGCCACAGTTTTACACTTTGAAAAGTAATTCTCATATTCACTAAGTTTGGGCAGCACATAATACAAAGGTAAACATTACTTTAAGTAAAGATAATGAATTCAGTAAGTATATCAACTTAATTAGGTGGGGAAAGAAAAGCAGTATCTTAAAATTAAAATGACTGATATAACATTTAAATATATTTGATGAGACAAATAATTTCTTTAATTATAACAATGCTGATGCTGTTTCAGATAAGCTTTAGACTTTCTCCACCATACTTTTAGCAAATACATATGGAATAAAACCACAGCTGTCAATAAGACTACTAAAAGATGATGATATCATACATTACACCACTGTAGATGTACTAGGGAGAAGTTTCAGTAAACTACATTTTAAAAATAGTATGCAACAGATTTCTTACAATTAACTACAATCAGAGAAATACAACAAAGGGGAAAAAAGAGCTTTATTCTAACAGAGCATGTTCAATCACAGCTTCCTGAAACGTTAAAAAAATTCTGATCTCTTTAGTACTAAGTCGATGAGGACAGTAGCTAAAGAAAGAGCAAATCCAAGTGCTGTCTGAAGCACAGGCCTGAAAGAATGAGGTCTGCTTTAGCCACAGCTGTATTCAGCCACTGCAGCAGGATTTCCTGAGGAGGCCACAGGCTCAGACAAAGAACAAGACCCCCTCTTAACCAAAGGGAAGCAAAAGGGAGTTGGTTCCCTGTTGATAGAGACATACCACTATCTCTTTATATCTTCTCATATAATTTAAAGTTTATTTGGGCCAGAGGTGCAGATCAGCAGAAGAACATTTACCTAGCATTTGTGAGGCCCTGAGTTCAATCCCCAGAACTATACACATATGTGCATGTGCGTGAGTGTTTGACGAGTTAATGCATACCTGCATTATTCTTTTTTCAAGTATAAAAGGAGGGAGTTGAGAGTAGTTTACTGCCACATTTCTGTCTTTATTGCAATTCTAAGAACTTCTCAACAAGTTCTATAAACACAGCCTGGAGAATCAAACTAAATGTGGTATTGTCAGCAATGTCCATTCCCAGCTGAAGTGTTCTATTTTGTTAATTTGGGGGGGAGGTGCTGGGGACCAAACATCGGGCACTCTACCACTGAGCTGAATTCTCAAGTCCCCATGCTGAACTTTGCACCTCAAGGGTCAGCTTTACTCCTGAATCCTTCACTACGTATCAAACTGAAATACAGAGCTAGGAAAACAACAGAAGTCCGTGAGGCACTGAAATGGAATAAAAAAACACATGCAAGGTCACCTAGGGTTGCCACACTCACTAACCTTAAGGTTAGATGACCTTATAGTCTATGCTTCCTAACAAAGCCAGAAATCAGGGATCATATAAATAGTCTGAGCAAGGACCAGAAAACTTGAGTTGCAGCCTTAATTTTGTATACTGATCCTGAACATTGATCTATTTCATAGATCCTACACATTGATCTGTTCTACAAAGTCCCATCAGTGATCAAATTTGATGAAATCCACTTCAGAAATGATGATTCAATTACAAATGAATCTATTTCTTCATATTTGCTTTCTAGATATTAAATCTTTTATTTATAACTGCAGTTCATGTTTTAAGGAAATAGCAGTTTTATTTTATTTTATTTTTTCCAAATCCATTTCATTTCAAGGAGAAAAAGAAAAAACTAAAACAAAATTTCAAAGCACATCAATCAGGGGGCAATAATGGTACATACATTGCACACTGTCATCCCCAAAGCAGAATATCAGTTTTTAAAAAAAGGCTGGAAATCAAAAAAAATATGGTAATACTGTAAAGGACTTAAAAGTCAACTAAGATATATCATTAAATGTAAAAGCTGAGAAAGTAAAAATAGGTACTAACATGTAAATCCAAAGAACATTTAACAAGTTATCTTTTAGATCTCAAATTATCTCCATAAAAAATAATCCATCTTACACCCAGAAAGAAGTTAATTACTTATAGACCTTGCCCTGCAACTATTAACAATCCAACATGAAATCATAGCCACGCTTGCATCAGACAGTAATGAGGAAACAATGATGACATACCTTACAGAAGGAATTTGTGAACATTTCTGTCAAAGGCTGTGAAACTGCTAGATGTGTATCTTCTGGGCTGATCTTAAACACGGTCTCCAAGCATTGAATTGCAACTTGAAACAAAGTTTAATAGTGGGGGAGGGGGAAAAACAAGTTAAAAAAAAGAAACAGCTTTTTTCTTCCCCCATAGGACTGCAATCTGTAGTAAATCAGGACTTAAGATCACAGAACATGAGGAAAATTAATTGGCTCAGGTGCATAGAGATTTCTGTTCATAGACCAGATACTGTGGAAAGATAACTTGATTTCTTATTCCCCACTAAAAAATAAATGTTATCACAATAGAATTTCTGAATATATATAACATCATATTCTTGTTCAAGGCTGTAAGAAAAAAAACAAGCCATTAACAACTTACTCCCCCATCAACATCTAATTAACCACCAGTGTCTTAAGGCTTTGAACAAACTTAAAATATTACATACATAGCATGAATACACACACATACACATATATATGTGCTTTTCTGAGACAGAATATCCCTGGGTGGTCCAGACAGGTCTTGAACTTGTTGTGCAGCCCAAGCTGGCCTTGAACTTTTGATCCCTCTGTCTCAGCCTCCCCAGTGCAAGGATTACAGGTTGCTGCCACCATGCCTAATTCTATATATTGTTTAAATGTGAAAAACAGAGTTGTCAATCTGAGCAAAAACAGTAAGACACACAATCCTTGATACATAAGTATTACATAATAATCCTGGTATACTTTAGTGAAGTTAGATTAACTGAAAACATTCATTCACACATACAAATTTACCAAGTGCCCACTATGTATAAGATGATGTTCAAAGGTGACAGTGAAACAGTAAACATAACAAAAAATTTACTACCGCACAATAAAGTTTAGTTTTAAGATGAGTATGGTGGCATATGTCTGTGATCTCAGCACTCTTGAGAGGCTGAGGAAGGAAGACTGCAAATTCGAGCCCAGCCTGGGCAACACAGTGACTAGCAAGACTCTGATTCAAAAAACAAAAACAAACAAAACCCAAACATAGCACTTTACATGTAATAGAAGAGGGAACACAAGTAAGCTATATATCACATTGAATGGTAATACGTGACTTGTCTCTTTTTGGTTCAGGACAAGAACACAGGTTGGCACAGCTAGGGTACAAATTGAGTGCAAAGACACAGGAAGAAAAATGATATAATTACATTTGTGCTTAGAACTAAAAGTCAGGCAAAAATGTTGGGAATGGATGACTGTTACAGTTTAGGTCTACAATGTCTCCCAAAGTCTCACGTATGCAGAGGCAGGGATTGTGAAAGCTGATTGAATCTGCGAACATCATTATCAATTGATCAATCTATGGATGAGTTAATAACCTATTGGCTGTGGGGGTGTCCCTGGGGGCAAGCCTGTGAAGGATATATCTCTTCTAGCTCTTCCTCGCTAACTCTGCCTTCCTGCTGCCATCAAGGGAGCAGCTCTCCTCTGCCACGCCACTCTGCCATGCCATTTCTGCCTCTGAGCCAGCCCACCATAGACTGACACCTCTAAAACTGTGAGACACAATAAACCTTCTCTTCTTTTATGTTGTGTCTGTCAGGTACTTTGTCCCAGGAACTGAAAGCCTCACTAATACAGAAAGGAATACTAATATGAGAAAAGGGAAGCAAAAGTCAAGTGGGCTCCTTCTTAAATGATAAAGGAAGAACCTGGGCAGGAACAGGGAAAAGTGCATATCTCCTTCCGAAGGACCTGTGAGGGGAACGGAGGTAGAGTCTTATCCCAGTTGTGCTCTAGTCTGATAGTACTCCTGCTAGACAGGAAATTGAGAATGCAGATAAGAAGACATGTGTGATCACTTTCTGACAGTATAGACTGGATTCACTCACATTCCTATGTAATTTTTAAAAGATACATTATGTGTTAATTGTGTTCTTCAGGAAATTATCTCTATCAAAAGGAAATACTGTTACTTTCACTAGCCACAGAACAAGTTTCCTTACAAAGGGGGCTGAATAAGCAATAAAATTACCACATAAACAATAATCTGTACACCTATCCTTCATTCTCTTCCCATTTCTGTCCAGGATGAATTTGTATTTAAAATGCTGGGCCACAAGAAAATCTGTTGTCATTGCAATGAAGATAGTTATTGAAAATAATAGTAACCAAAAAAGTATATGTATGTGCACATATATATGTATGTGTGTATATTATATATTCACTCTTGAGAAGCAACCTCCCTACTTGATCAGATCGGTCATTTCCTTTATTGTGCATATACATGGTTTGAATATATTTTTATTATTGTACTTGTTATATTGTCCATAATTATTATCAGTATATTATGTGGCCTTAATGTATGTCTCCTGTATTATACTTGAGAAGAAGGTCTACATCTTACTCATCTCTGACTTGAACAGAATTTGGCAAATAGTAGATGCTCAGTGAATTGAATCTGCTGACTTTACAGTTGAAATCATATTTGAATTTCTGAGAAAAAAAATCAGATCCGTAAAACAGAGCATTTCTCCTCTCCTTCCCCAAAATAAAATGAACACCAATTCTCAGACAAATAAAAGATTGAGGGAACCAAACTAAATCATTAACCACAAACCAGAGAACATATAAAGCTCAATTTGGACAAGACTCTCCCAATACCCAAACTATCTGCCAGCGGGGAACTGTTCTCAGTTCAACACCAGTGCCCTTGGCAAACACAGATGTAGTAAAAGAGATGAGATGGAGCACGGAATCTTCCAAACACCCAGATATCTGAAGACACCCAAACATTTATACCAGATGTTTCAAGGACTTTGCCCAATGAGGCACAAGTCATTCGGAGAACTTTGTCCACTGATGTTTACTTCCCACCTAATGTCCCTTGCCTTCTTTCAAGTCCTATAAAAAAGCTCGCCTCTCTTTGATCCCTGCAGACGGTGGCCCTCTGTCTGCCTGCACCCAGACACAATAAATTTCAAGTCATGCTGCTTTCACACAAGCCTGGTGGTCTCGGCTAGTCCCTACCTTGTGTCATTCCTTACAGAACGGACCTTCAGAGCACTAACAGCACTGAAAAGTCTATCTGGTGCGTGGGGGGGGTCTTTTATGCCCTCTCTTGATCACATGGTTCAGTGCAGCTTCTTAGCTCTGCTGCTAGAACACAAATCTGGCACATACTAAACACAATTCATTATTGTTAAAGGAGGTGACTTTTTAAAATACAATTCTGTCTTGATAAGAACAGAACTGGAACCTATCTTTGCAACTCAAGAATATCTCCTTTTTATTACTAACCTAGGTTCTTCCCTCCCAATTAAATGACTTCGGTAATTTAACTTTCAACTCAAGATTCTCATTTATGAAACAGATGCTATTCTTGGGAAACTGCACTCAGGAGTAAGTCATAAAAATCTAAAATAATACTTACATACTTATAAAAATAAAGTCTTCGGTACTAATGGCAAGAAAGGCAAGTCAATAATTTTACTCAATAATACCACAATTTTATTCAATAATATCCTATCTGTATAGTGCTTTATTCAGAAGGTACCACATACTGTATACCTGCTCACTGATTCTAATTCTCTTGACAAAATGTACTAGTAGCTGGGGAGGGGGCAGATATATCCACCTATTAGAAACCAAGATACAGACAAGCTCAGTGATATGCCAGGATCACTGGATTCAATTCATCAATTCAATTCAACAAACATTTACTGAGTACCTATCATGTGCCACACCCTTTTCTAGATACTTTCCATGTTATCTGTGAATAAAACAGAAAAGATCACTAACCTCTTGGGCCTTACATGCAAGTTGGGCAAAGAGAGGTAGAGTATAAGCAATAAACAAGTACAGAGTAAGGAGGATGGAAAATAAGCAAATCTGAGCAGGGAAGCAGGCCACAGATTTAAGAGAGTTCAGAGCTGGCCTTTTTGAGAAAAGAAACTTGAGGAAGACTTTAAGAGATGGGGGCATCATTATCCTGAGAAAGACCATTCCAATTCAAAAAAACAGCTAGAACAAAAGCCCTTAGGCAAAATAATTTGGTGCATTTACAGTGAGGAAGCTAATTTGGCTGAAACAAAATGAAAAACAATAGGGTGAAAAATACAACACAAAAGTCCAAATGACATAGATTCTTTAAACAAAGACTAAGTAACATAAGAAGTCATTGTAAGACTTTTGAGTAGAAAAACGATATAATCTGACTTAGTCTTAAAAGATCACTCCGAAAAGACCAGTTAGGGGCTATTACAGTGAAACAGGTAAGAAAGACTTAGTTCCAATGAGGTGTGGTATCAGGTGGTGAGAGGTGGCCAGACTCTCGGCATACTTTGAAAGTAGAGCCAACTGGATTTGTTGAGTGACTAGATACGGAATATGAGGGAACAAAAGAAAGGTCCAGAATGACACCCAAGTTTTAGGCCTGAGCAGAAGAAAAGCTGCAGTTGCATTACCAAGATAGGGAAGTTGTAGATAGAACAGATTTTAGGTGGGAGGCTCAGGACTTCAGTTTTGGCAGTGTTAACTTTGAACTGCCTGTTAGACATGCAAGTGGAGATCTCTAGAAGACAACTGGATACACAAGTCTGGAGTTCAGAAGAAAAGTCTAGGCCAAGGTTACAAATTTGAGAAATGTCAGAATATAAATTGAGGGTATTTAAGGTCAATAAGCTGAGTAACACTACTAAAGAATGAGTGTAGATGAGAAGAGAATCAAGCAGTGGACCCTAGGCATGGCAGGATAGGGAAAAGAAAAGGAATCAGCAAAGGAAAAACTGTAAGCTATGAGATACCACCAAGAAATTATGAAGTGTCCTGCAGCTAAGTGAATAAAGTATATGAGGGAAATGGATGAAGAAGTGATCACACACTTTATTAATGGCAGCTAAAAGCTTTAGTAATTTGATTCAGATAAAGACTAAGAGCTGATCATCAAACTAAACACAAAAATCAGGGCTGGGATGTAGTTAGTGGTAAAGTGCTTATCTAGCATGTATGAAGCCCTGGGGGCAATCCTCAGTACCAAAAAAATAAATAAGTTAATAACACAGCAATCACTAATGACTGGAGGACATATGGTACACCTCTGTAATCTCAGCACTCTGGAAAGCTGAAGCAGGAAGACTGCTGCAAATTTGAGATCAGACTGGCTACAAAGTGAGTTCACGGCCAGCCTGAAGTACATAGCAAGACCCTGTCTCAAAAAACCTAAACAAAAAAACAAAAAACAAAGAAACCTCACTAATAACTTTGATAAGAGCAGTATGGATAAAGCAATGGAGATAAAGGCCCCAGTGGAATGGGTTTAAGAAAGAATAAAAGAAGAAGCAGAGCAAGGGCATATAGCATATAGACAACTCTTTTAAATTGTTTTGCTATGAAAGGAAAGAAAAAAATTAGGAAGTAGTTTGTGGAGGGGATAGTATGGTAAAGAATATTTATTAGGTGTTTTTGCTTTTCTAAGAAGGTAAAAATAAAAGTAAGCTTATGTTCTCATGAAAATGATCCTGCATCAAGTAAAAATTTGATGACGTAAAGTCAAGAGGGCAGAATAACTAGAGTGATGTCCTGGAGTAGGTAAAATGGGGTCTGGAAGTAGAGGGCTCTACAAGAAAGAAACACTGACGGTCCATACAGGCTGGCAATAGCACAGGCTGGGAGGATACGAGTGCTGATGCTGGTGGATAGAAGTTGATGGAAGTTTTCTTACTATTTCAGTTTTCCAGGTAGAGAAGGAATCAACTAAAAGTGAAGACGGTGGATGAAATTTAGGGATCTGAGAAGATATGAGAAAGTATTAAAATAAAAATCTACAGAATAAAAGTATGCATGAACACAAAACAGTGTAATTGCGTGGCACCATTAAATATCTGCTTGAGGATTTAATTAATCAATTTAATGAATTTAAATTGGACTAGTCAGAAAGGCTATGTCTGTTGCTATACAATTACATAGATGGGGACACAAAGTAGAAAGCAGGACTTAAGTAAGGTTGGGTTTAGCAAGACAGGGAAGGAGATACACGGGGATTATTATAATGATCAACTATGGAATGCAAGATGGGTAAGAACGGTGGTAGAAAAAACTAAGAAATCAAAAGGCTGAAAGTACTGGTGGGTTCAAAGAATTGTTGTGGTAAGGATTCTAGGAGTGACCTAGAAAGACAGGGAGTTGTGGTCAGGAAATGAAACTATGGAATGAACGCAATTTTGGTAATGGTAACAGCTAGGTAACGATTTTTCAGTCTTGGCATACTGAATTGGGAGGGCATATCAGGGATTAAACCCAGGACCTTCATCCCAAGGTATATCCCCTGCTTGTTTTATTTTTGTTGTTGTTGTTTTTGGTTTTGGTTTTTTGACAGAGTCTTGCTCAGTCATTAAATTGCCTGGGCTGGGCTCAAAATTGAAATTCTCCTGCCTCACCCTCCCAGAGGGATTACAGGCATGTACCACCATGCCCAGCTGGCACACTGACATTTTAGATTAGAAGATTCTTTGTTGTCTAGGACTATCCTGTGCATTGTCGTATGTTTAGCAGCATCCATTGCCTCTACCTACCAGATGCCAAAATCAGCTCCGGAAGTTGTGACAATCAAAAATGTCTCCAGACTTTGAAAAATCACCCTAAATTCAGAACCCTTGACCTAGCAGGTTAAGTAGTTGAGTTCTCCGAGAAAAAAAGATCAAAATGGTCAAAGAAACTGGGAGAAGTTACCTATGATTATATCAGAATTTCCAAAGGTTAAGACAAGAGTAGTGCATAAAAGGGAGTAGAAGCTACAAAGGTTAAAAATAAAGAAAAGGTCAGTAGATAATAAAAATTAAGAGAAGTGAATGACATAATCTGATAACAAGATTCAAAGCTGATGATTTATCATCTTCAAAATACATAGTGGTAAAGCTGGTGCTAGAATTTAGGCTTCCTTCCTAGAGCTTTTTTAAATGCCTAGAAGGTGGGCAGACAACACCTCCACATGATTTCATGTTCAATTAAATTAGACTTGCAGAGTCAAAAATAGGGGTCAGTCACAAACAATTGGCACCATTTCTGACTGCCATATATAACAAACAGCTGAAAGCACATATTTTTGGCTGAATACCATCCTAAAAATAGGACACAACATCTTGGTTTTTTAAATACTCTCAATTTTCATTCTGGGCCTTAAAAACATTTTAGTGCCTTTGATTAAAAAACAAGTAACATTTATTAAATGAATGCATTTATCTGTTTACTACCGAGCTATCATAACCAACATTTTCCTTAGATAACCAGTCACCTTTAGGCTTATACAGTCCAACCATCAAGGAGAACAAAAAGACCTCAATATTAAATGAACCGATTTGCAATGTTTTCCAACTGGGCATCACCTGCTCCTCTCACTGCCACCTGGAAAGATATTATCTCACCAGGCGGAAAGCAGATTTCCAGCAAATGCCCAATTTTCATCTCCACCTCCTTAAAATATATTTACAAGGGAAGTACTCGAAATTAATAGATGTGTCCCCTTTACAGGAGGAGCAGCTGCAAGATAGGAAATTCAAACTGTAGTGCTATTTATTAAGTTGTCCCATATGTACTCTAATTTCAATAATTAAGTCTTTAGGCCACATGGAAGGTGGGCTCAGTGAGCTTTGACAAACCCATCTGCAGAATTTTATCTTGTTATGACTAGAATGAATTTAAATTTTTAATACATAAACATGAAGCACAAAGATGATGTGAAGGAAACACATGATGCTATCTTTTGAGTCCTGCTCGATTTTACAGATTACCTAATCCAATATTTAAAGCTCACACAAAACAAAGATGAAATCCTCTCATTTCAAGTTCTAAAGCATTTGTTAGCACTTATCAGAGCTCACCAATGGTATAATTACTTACATTTGTTACATAGTGCTATTGCAATGACTAAGGTATTTTCATACATCATTTCTAAACTTGACACCACTTTTAGAAAAAGGAATAGAAAAAAATCTTCTGAATAAGAACCAGGATTTAAATCTCAGCTTCATCACATATTGGCTGTTATGTTACCATCTGGTTTTATTTATGATATTAGTTGCTCAGAAGAAACATTCTATGCATAGTTCTGACACAACAATTGTTCAATAAATGAACAATAGTTTTCTTACTTTGTTAATTAAAACAAGTTTCAGAGAATGGAAATAAGATAATCTTAGTTAAGCCTCTCTACTTTAAAGATCAACAGGATATTCTCATTTTGTTACACTACATCATGAAGTTGGACTCACAGCAATTTCAGTCTTTATTTATAACACAAAGGGACACAAACAGCTGAAGCCTACCTTCCAAACTTTCTTGTTCATCAGAAGTATAAGCATCCATCTGACTTTGTTCCCGTAAGAAACGAATAACTGCGTAAACGAGGTGCTTGATTGATGACATTTTAGAAGCTTAAACACTTCCTTAACAATAAAAATGAAAACACCTAAGTTATCAATTATAGGGATAATAAATGGTGAGGATAGCAAGGATTACATTATCACAATAAAAACAAAAAACAAAATCTTGCATTACTTTGATCTTTTTAGTCAGGAAAGCACAGAGTATTGTTATAGTAATTTGCTACATTTTTTTAATTTAAACTCAGTAGTATTAAACTATGTTTAATCTTGGATTAATAAGATTTTTTCCAAAACATGTAAAACGTAAGCTTAGACTCCCACTACATCTTAATTATATATACGGTATGGATATAGAAAAGTAGTAGAAATATAGACATAGAAATCCCAAAAAAGGCCTTGTCCTAAATTGAGGGAGATCTCATACTGCTGACTCAGAAACTGGTACACAATAAGCACCTTCACTTAGTACACGAGATTTTTTAAACTGTAATACACGACATAATTTACATTCCACCTACTTTCATTAGTTGAGAGTTACCCGTTGAGGAAATACACTTGAGAAAGGCAGTTCAACCATTGAGTGTCATCCTCCAAAAACGGCATTTCTGTGCAATCAAGGGACACGTCAGGAAATCGCTGCCCAAACCGATGCTACCACAAACCGAGCAGAGCTGTCCGCAGCGGCCGCTCGCTCTCGTGGAGAGGCTGGCGCGGGCGCCGCTCATTCACGGGGGTGCGAGCGCCTCCGGACTGTGGCTCGGGGCCAGCGGCTTCAGCCGCTCATCTCCACTAAATCGCAACCACCGTCTGCTCCCCGGGTTCCCTAATTCAAAGCCAGGGTGTGGTGCCCGCCGCTAGGATGCTTATTATCTGCGTACGGATTTTAAAGGCAGCCCAACCTCTAGGCCACCGGGTTATTACAAACGCTCAATAGGGCCCCAGGGCAGAGGGTGAAAATGGAAAAGAAGGGGGAAAGGGTGGGAGCAGAAAGGAGAGGCGCTACCCACCTCCTGCACGTCTCCCCTCCTGCCTCTCCTCGGAGCGCGTCCACCCTACTCCCAGCCGCCTCCCCGCGGTACCCGGGCCTCGCCTCGGCCCCCAACGGGTTTGCGCAGGCCTCCGTCTGGGGCTGGGGTCGACGCGCGCTTCCAGACAGAAGCGCCTTACCAGAAAAAAGGACGCGAGACGACGGCTGCGGGCCTGGGGGCGTCCGTGAGCCGCTCCGCCCGCCTCCTCGACCTCAAGCGTGGAGGCTAGCTCGGGAATCTCAGCACCGGCGCAGCCCGAAGTTCACCGGCTTCCACACCGCCGCCCCCTCAGCCCACCAGGCCAGTAGCTCAGCTCCTGGCGGCTGGGTCTCGCCGGATCCGCCCCTGGGGCGGTGCAGGACGCGCGGGGCGGCAGGGGGCGGGGTTAGGGGTGGGGCGCCGTGGGCGCCGGCGTGGGGCTGGCGCACGTGGGAGGGCGCTGGTGGGGCCGGCCGTCACCGCCGGCGCTGTGGTCTCCTCAGCTAGCCACGCTTTTGAGCCCCGGAACCAAACGCAGCCGTCTGCCTTCCCCACCCCCAAGTCGAAGGACCCCGCGCCCATCGCTGCCGGTCTCTCGGCTTGCCCATGATCGCCTGGTGCCTTTCGGCGGTGCGAGGCCTCCACAGGTACTCAGGCGCGGGTAACCTTGACCGCGGGCGGGGCTGGTCTTCTGCGCGGGCCGTGCCCGACGCCCAGGCGCAGCCGTCCTGCACCCCAACCGCGCCCCTGGAGCCCTCAGTCCCCTCAGCGCGCGCGCCGCGCCCCTAGGGACACCTGCTCGGTAACCTGGGGCCACCTTTCCCTCCTCGGTTCCCTTGGGAGGGCGTCCATTCCGCTTTGTTTGGGACGGCCTCAGCCGCAGCCAGCGAGACTGGTCACAAACCCAAACCAAATGAATGGAGAAGGAAGGGCTGGGTTTGAAAATGCTCCGCACCCCCGCCCCCCCCCATCCAGAACTGCAGACCTGGCATTAAGAGTGCCGCAGCTGTGAACTCAAGGATAACAATCCTCGTTTGTCCATCGTGCCCCACATTAGTATTCTAAGCCTTTCGTATTCGGACATGAAAACGCGTTGCTTTTGCCATGTATTTCCGCCCTTGCTTTCTCATTCCTTTTTTTTTTTTTTTTTTTTAACATTCTCTCCGTAAAACAAATATTCGGTCTCTTGTCCGGGCAAATTGACTGGGCACACTGTTATTCCTTAGACACAGGTTTGGGCAACCTTGGCTGCTGTTTTGGATCGCTTCCTAGCTTTCTAACCACACCCCTCTGCAACAGACTAATAGCGAGATGGTGAGAGAATTAAATTCTTTGCACAGATGCCCTGGTTTTTAGGAAACAATGCTGCCGCCACCCCATTCCCAAATCTGCCCAGAATTGTAAATCCAAAGATTCAGTAGAAGAAAGGAAAGGTTTGTTTTCTGCTAGTTACCTACAAAACTACTTTGGAATATATGGTGTCAGCATTTAAGCTTTTTACAGCTTGCTTTTGTACAGGGCCACTTGTCTGTGTGGGGCTTTGTGTTGTTCAATCCTTGCATTTATTGTGCATTCAGGAAACAATGGTAATTATAGAGTTAATGTGATGATTGTGACTATATTTTAAGCTGCCATTTTTTACTAGTCTCCAGGTTAGAAGTGGTATAGTTCCCAAATGAAGCTATGCCAACAAATGAAGACGTTTATGTAATGCAGGTGTGAGAAGAGAGACTAAATCTATTAAGAAAGCAGTTCTTTAACTTATCTTTTGTCTCAGAACCTAAGAACTTGTGTGTATGTGAGTTAGATGTGTCTATATTTACTCTATAAAAAATTAAAATAGAATGTTCTTAAAGTACTAGTTTATAAAACAGTAATGAATGCATTAATCAATATTTTATTTACCCATTCATCGTCAATGAACGTAGGATGCTTCTGTCTTTTGACTCTTCTGAATACTGCTGTGATTGTTGGGATCCAAATATTTGAGTCCCTGCTTTTAATTGTGAGCTATGTCTGGAAGTGGAAAGTGCTGGATCATTCATTAATGCTATGTCTAATATCTTGAGGTACCATCATACCGTTTTCAACTCTGGCTACATCATTTTTACATTCTCATCAGCAGTGCATAGGCTGGCTTTCAGTTTCTCCACAGATTGGCCAATAATACTGTTTTGCATTTTTGCAAAACTAGTGTATCACTTAATGCAAGATATCCTGCTTCTTACATCTGCTTCTGCATCTAATCTGTTGCTCTATTTTGTTTTGCTTTTAGAAGATGAAGAGCCAAGCATGGTGGTGCATACCTATAATCTCAGCTCTCTGATAGGCCAAGGCAAGAGGACTACAAGTTTGAGCTCAGCCTAGGAAACAGTGATTTAGCAAGACTTTGTCTCAAAATAAAACATTTATAAAGGACTGGGGATGTAGCTCAGTGTGAAGGTCCTGGGTTCAATCTCCAATACCGAAGAGGGGCGATGAAGGAAATCCTGCCTCACACTTATATGTGGAGAAAATATTTCAGTAGCTTTTAAAAACAAATCACAGATATTTAATATCACACCATAGTTCAGCAAATGGTAGTTTTCTAAAGTTTAGTTGCAAAGTGGAATCTGAAATCATATCAATGTGCTTTTCTTACTGTTTCACTAAAATCAGTTGGTGTATCTTATATTTTGAGTGGATCTTCTACTCATACTTGATTTTGTAATGTCAATTGTAAATCATTTGGAAATTAGTGGTTCGATGTCTTGTATATATATTTTCCTAATGTTTCATTATTCAATATCAAACAATCACATTCTTTAATGTCCTCATCTGTCTCAACAGAGGAGTCTACAAGTGTTAACTGTCAAGCTCATTGTGAAATAGGATTTTCCAAAATTCTGATTTTCCCTTGAAAGCTGGAATTTTATCATAACACCTACTGTCAATTTTTTTTCCCAGAAGTGAGCTTCACTTGTTATGTTTTTTACAGAATTCTGTCAGATACCTAAATCAGAATAATCCTTCTTTGTCTGTCAGTAATTTGATGAAGTTGGTATTCCATGAAAAGATAAATTAGCAACTTACTCAGTTTCACAAGTCCGTTGGATTTGGACAGCCAAATCTTATGGGCAACCACTAAACTCAGGTTATGCAGCAGAAATGGTCACAAAAATATACTAAAAGGTTGAGATTTATTCACAATTTTTTGATAGTACTGGAAATTGAACCCTAGGGTCTTGCCCATGCTAGGCAAATGCTCTACTACCAAACTATATCCTCAACCTTTGTGTGTGTGTGTGGCAGAATCTCACCGAGTTGCCCATGCTGGGCTCAAAATTAGGTTTTTCCTGCCTCAGTTTCCCAAGTAGCTAGGATTATAGATGTGTATCATCATGCCTGGCACCACTGGACCTCTCTCAAGTGTCTTATTTTGTAAAATGAAAAAGACTAGGCTAAATTATATCTTAAGATTTTTTCCCCCTAATTCTATGTTGCCGTAGGAATTAAAGTAGGAGAATTCCCATTCTACCTCAGCCAAATTGTGCAGCATGTGGCTCTAGCAAAATTTATGTCTCACGCAGGATGGATGACATGGTCAAAGGAACAAACAATAAGGTTATTCAACCATATTAGGCCAAATTCTAGTTGTGATCACCCTAATTTTCTCTTGCAATAAAAGAAGTTTGGATAAGTTATAACAATGCATATTCTGTATAGAAAACTCAAAATAATGACACAAAAAAGAAAATATTAAAAATATATGTACACAGACTGCATATCCAGAAATAGTGATTGTAAACAGCCTTCAAACAACTCTTCTATGTCCAGCCTTTTAAAGCAAAGATGAGTTTGCCATACTCTAATCTTTAAAATAATATAAACATCCATTTATAACATCAGTAGCTACAGTGTAGTTCACTTGGGAATTTTGGAAATTTGGTTAATCTTTACCTTTGGACATGTGACCTATTTCCAACTTTTTCTATGAGTTTTGGTGCTTGGATAAATATTCTTTTATTCAAATCCTTAATTTTTTTTTTTTTGAGTCAAGGCCTCACTAGGCAGGTAAACAAAGCTGGCCTTGAACTTGAACTCACTAGGTAGGCAAGACCGGCCTTGAACTCTTAGGGATATGCCTGCCTCAACCTCCCAAGTACTGGGATTACAGGTGTGTGCCACCATTCCCAACTCTTAATTATTTTCTTGTAAAAGTTCTTAGAAATGAAATTTTTACATCAAAGCCCAATTTGTATATCAGAGATACGTTTAGGCCTTTGGTGTTTATTATCATATTGTACTCCAAAAAATTTCTCACAAATTATACTAAACCAGGAAAATATGTAAGTACTGGTTTCCCACATCTTTACTAACACCTGAGCATTTTAGTAATTTTTATCCTTGCCAATTTGATAAGTGGAAATTTCTTGTAATTTCCATTTCCTTCCTTTTTTTTTTTTTTTTTTGATGGTTTACTTGATAAATATAATTCCTTAACAAAATGCAGCATTCTGGTCTAAAAACCAAAAAAAAATTATTTTCTGATGTAAAATTTTACTCTTATGGAAAAATATTAGAATCATACGAATTAAATTATGGTTATTCAAAAAATTCATAATTATGTGTCTGACTGTAATTAAAACTGAGGCCATTGCCCTCAATCCAATAGGTATAACTTTCAAAATTTTAGGACAGCAGTGTTAGAGGAAAAACATCCTAATAAAGAAAGTCTACTATCGAAAACTAGACTGACATAAAAATGAACAAAAAGGGGTTTTGTTTTGGTTGTTGGTATTATTTACCCCCTTGTTTTGTTTAGAAACATCCTGATACTTTCTCAAATTTAAATGTTATCTCTTCTTTGGTTAAGATATTGCACAGAACATCCTTGAGTAGAAACGCCTACATCAGTGGTGGCAAACCTGTGGCACATGTGTCACAGCCTGCTGTTCGTTATGATTGAGAGTACCAAAAGGTTCGCCATCACTGAATATTAAAGATGTGAAGAACAAAGGAAATGGGTGTTTATTGAGTACAGATGTATATCTCTAGCTCTGCATTGCAAAGGGCATGTAGTGTAGTAGTTTAGACCATAGGTACTAGATCCAGCTAATCTGTTTAAATGCTAGCTGTGTTACTGAAAAGCCCTATGATTTTAGGCAAAAACACTTTTATCAGTGTCTGTTTATTCATTTGTAAGATTGATTGGCAGATTTCTTCAGTTGTGGGTATCATAGATCTGAGGTTCCAGCAGTAAACAAAGCAGACCAAAATCCTTGTGTTGATGGACTTTCTGTTGTAACAAAATAGTCAGCCAAAGAAAATGTGTAGGTGTGTGGCACATTCCTGTGGTCCCAGCATTCCAAAGGCTGAGGCAGGAGAATCTATCCAAGTTCAGGGCCAGCCTGGGCTCTATAGTGAGTTCAAGGCCTGCCTGAACTACACAGGGAGACCCTGTCTCAAAAAAAAAAAAAAAAAGAAAGAAAAAGAAAGAAAGAAAATCAAAAAAAGAAAAAAAATTTGTAGAAAAGAAGCTACTCAGGATTGGTGGGAATGAAATTGTAAATGGTCAGCAAGAAAATTTCACTCAGATGGTGATACTTAAGTAACAATCCAAGAGAAATGAGGTGTTATGCATGGGAATACATGGGGCAGAGTATTCTAAGCAAGAGAAACAGCAAATACCAAAGCTATGGCATGCCTGGTGTCTTTGAGAAAATGAAAAGCCCGTTGTGACTACAGTGGAGTAAATGTCAGGATGATAATTAGAAGATAAAAGAGAGAAAATTTATACTCACTTTTTCAGATTGGGGAATGATAAATATAAAATGTTTTGAAGCTTACCTGGCTATGTCTATTCCTGTTGTCATTGTGATGCTTTGTAACAAACAAAATTTCTGAATTTCGGGTGAGTACAATGATAAACATTTGTTTGTTTGTATTTTATTTTATTTTATTTTATTTGTAGTACTAGAGACCTAACCCAGGGGTGTTCTACCACTGAGCTACAGTTCTAGCCCTTCTTTTATTTTTTTGTTAGCTGGACACTTTTTCTGCTCTTAACTGATTCAAACACCTACGGTAAACCATTGGTTGCACAAACAGCTCTGCTTTTCTTGACCAGGCTCTCTTGCATGTGTGGAGGGTGCAGGATGGCAAAAACTGGGGCCATTAGTCACTTTTGTGTGATCTCTCATCCTCCAGGAGGCTGCCTCTGGTTTATTCTTGTAGAGGCTGCAGGATTACATGAAGGACTAAAAGTATATAAGAAAGATATCTAGACACCTACATTGGAACTGAGCACCATTAGCTCTCCACATTCAGCTAGCCAAGGCAAGCCATAGGGCCAGCCTGGATTCAAGAAATGAAGAAATACATTTATCTCTTGGTGGGCAAGGCCACAAGCTCATATTGTAAAAGGCATAAATTCATGCAAGATGGGAAGTTTAGGCCACTGTAGCAATCAGTCTTCCATATTGTCATATAATAAAATCCCAGTAAATAGTAGCTGTTATTTTTACACCTGTGAATGGACTACTTTTATTTGGGAGATCTTTTAATTGGGATTATTGAAAACCCCTTATAGATGTTGTGGGTTTGTTTGAGAGAGGATTGTTTTTATCTTTGAACTGTGGGATGGTGTACTGGTTGATACTATGTCCACCCAAGTCCTCATATACTTTGGATGGGGCTGAGTGTGGCGTTTGTGATTGGCTAGTGGTGTAGCACTGGGATTGGTGATGTGAGTGCTACACCCGCCCAGGGATGGAGCCGACATACAGTGTAAGGAAGTCGTGTCTTCCTCTTTCTCACTTCCCCTCTCTCTCTCTCTCTTGCTCTCTCTCGCCGGTTCGCCTTGCTGTTTGGCAGCCGCCATGAATGGCTGCCCCGTCACACCACGCTGTCTTGGAGCCAACTGTGTATGGACTGAAATCCCGAGAAACTAAGAAATAAGCCTTTCCTTCCCTAATTTTGGGCATCAGGTATTCTGTCTCGGAAACGAGTAAAAAGCAACTAAGATAGATGGATTATTATTGCCTTTCACTTTTTTGCTTTTGTTCTACAGAGTTTAAAATTTTAAAGTTTTTTGGGTCCTTTACAACTTCTGCCTTTGGTCTCTTGCCTAGAAAGGCCTTCCCCAACCTTAAGTTATAAATTTCCTGAAACTACTTATATTTGTATCTAGTACTTTGTTTTCTTTTTGTTTTTCCTTTTTTTTTTTTTTTTTTTTTTTTTTTTTTTTTTTTTTTTTTTTTTTTTTTTTTTTTTTTTTTTTTTTTTTTTTTTTTTTTTTTTTTTTTTTTTTTTTTTTTTTTTTTTTTTTTTTTTTTTTTTTTTTTTTTTTTTTTTTTTTTTTTTTACCAGGGATCAAACTCACAACCTTGCGCCTGCCAGGCAGGCACTTACGCCACTGTGCTAAATCTCTGGCTCTTTGTTTTATTTTTCACATTTAAACCTTTTAACTATTATGAAGGCCGACATTGAAAAAAAAAAAAAAACAGCCAGGTATGGTGGTGCACACCTGTAATCCCAGCACTCTGGGAGACTGATGGAGAAAAGCCATAAATTCAGCCTAGCCTGGGGAACTTAGTCACTTAGCAAGACTTTGTCTCAAAAATTTTCAAAAAGGAGACAAGATCTAGGGTTGTAGCTCAGTGCAGAAGTCCTGGGTTCAATCCCTGCTGCCAAGAACAAATAAGTGAACCAAAAAATTTCTAATCATGACGTGAAATAAAAAGAAAATCAAGATAGAAACAGCAAGATACATAAAAGAATGTCCAGCTTATGAAATAAGGGTTTCAGCCCAGAATTTAGCTCTGCAGCAAAAGTGCTTGCCTGGCAAGCGCAAGGTCATGAGTTCAATCCCATTTACAAAAAAAAAAAAAGAGAAAGAAAAGAAAAAGAAATAAGGGGTTCTGATTTACCAAACCTTACTTTGGCCATCCACCCACCTCACAACTTACAAAGAATTGCAGCTACTGAAATAACCAGAGCTTTCTGGTGAATGTCGCTTGCTTCAAAATATAATATCTACACTATACTGGCCACATATATAGTTAGGATCTTACTCCAAAGTAAGGCGTATACATCTGTGCATCTTTTAGACCCTTATAGGAATTCTTTGTAAGGTCTTATAGCCCTATCTGTCAAGATACAAAATACAGAAGCAAATTGTTTCTTTAAAAAGAAATAGATAAACAGTACTAGATTTCAACTTTTCTAGTACTTTCTAGTACCATTACTGTAATACAGACCTGCATTTTTGCTTCCTACTAATATATTTTCCTTAGGAAAACAGGTATCTTTAGGAAATGCAAATGTAACATGTCATACTTTAATTTAAAATTTTTCTCTAGCCTGTTGTTAACCTTAAGATAAAATGAAAACTCTTTCATATGATTATAAATTCCTACACTCTCTGATGCCTGCTTAACTGTCCTAGCTTTCTCTCCCAGTGCTTTTGCCAGAGTTCATGTTTTTAGCTCCTGGCTTCAAATCACTACAAACTGGTCTCTTATTCTCTTCCCCTATGTTTTCAGAACCTTTTACTTATTCATTTATCTATAATGTTTTGAAATACATACAATGTGTTTGGGTTTGATCCTGTGTCCCCCTCAAAGCCTCATGTAATCATGGCATGGACAGGGCTGAGTCTGATGTTCATGATTGGTTTGTTGTCTGGCGCTGGGATTGGTGATGTGAATGTTGCACCCACCCAAGGGTGGAGCTGACATACTGTGTAAGTGTGAGGAACGCGTGTCCTCTCTCACTCTCTCTGC